>VUQK01003258.1:4162-25912 GCA_015106715.1 Bujurquina vittata | reverse complement strand
TTCTGTTTATATATAAATATATATATATATATATATATATATATATATATATATATATATATATGTAAAGCGTATCTTACCTTTCTTTGAAGTGAAAACTGTGCGCCTATGTTTCTCATTACTGGGGCAGCACTGTTGCAGCACTGCCCCCTATCGGTTTGGCACGGTACTGTCTGCCTCGCTCTCCTCACTCTGTGTATTTGCACCGTGCATTTGCATCGTGCACAAGACCGATCACAAAGAATAAACATGGCAAACACATTCATTCAATATATTAGACAGACTGTAGAGCATCAGCATGTGTAGCACATGTGTAATCAAACGTGTATTTTGGCGATATAAAGAGAGACAGCAATGGGCATGCGCCAGGCGCCTGCTTCATTTAATTTATGTGGCACAGCGCCACAAGAGGTGAGCCACAGCGCTGCACTGGCTCACCCCGCATTTCTTCCATGTGTTTGAACAGGCAATGCGTAAATTCCGCGATTTTGACCATTAACGTGTTGAAGTAATTCAGAAAAACAGTTTTAAAAAACTGTTTCATAGAAGAGTCATGTGGTCAAATGTATTTTCTCTTATCATTGTGAGTATTTTGTCATTTTACTTGTCACCATCAGTACGTAGTCTTCTGTACGTACGGATGATGAGAATTGTAGTCGAAAGTGCTTTAAGTTTTTTAATTGAGTAGAACAACACTATATAAGTACCAATCAAAGATTTTTAAAAAAAGAGAGAGAAGTAGCTCAAGATTTTTGCAGAGCACTGAATGTGTATTTTACCAGAGAAGTCAAAATCAGGTTCAGACACATGGAGGTCCCTTGAACACTTATTATAATACTCTGAATACGTGATTACCACACTAAACAGAATTGTCTTTGACAGTGTTCATTAATCCATTTAAAAGCTGTAATATGAAAATGTATTATATCATTCATGGTTTCATAAAGTCAGCGATAGCTATAGTCTACATTTCAGTTTGTCTTAAGAATGATGAACTGTGTGAAGACAAGTCTCTCTGCTTCCCTCAGGATCAGTGGTTAACACTAACATTAGCCCCAAGGACAGCGTGTCTCTGTAGGGAAAGGTCACTGCTCTAATAGAAATATACAGCTGCAGTATTTCCTTTCCTCTTTCAGTATTTGACATTCTTATCTGACGTCTCCTTCCACCTGATATTTAATCTTTCCATTGAAGTTAATATGATGAGAATAGGGCCACAGACTGAACTGTTATGAGTCATTATATTGAACCAGTTTATTGATCTAAAAAGCTTTCTGGTTGACATCATGTCATATAAAATTGTGCACATATAGTATATCTTCCACTGTAGGGATTATACATGTTATGTCAGAAAGAGGGGAGTGAAGTGACTGTGTTGACAAGTCTCTTTCAAGGAGAAGCCCTTGCAGGCAGAGCATATGTGAGCGGTCCTCGCTTGTGTAGCCTTTTCAGAACTTCACAAGTCTTTAAATATCAAAGAAAGTCATAGACTGAGAACAGAGAAGTGCTGCGTGAACTGTGACAGCTGTCAGCTGTTATCTTAAAGACAGTCGCTGCATTATTGTACAATATTAATAAGAATTCTACCAATACCGATGAGCTGCAGAATGGCACTAATAACAAGCTGAGATGCCAACCAGTTCAAGTGCGGATTGTTGTGGGAAAAATTACAACTCAGAAGGTAATGAATCATCCAGAGAAATAACCTGTTTATGATCTTTAAAAAAAATCACAGCTGCATCCTTAGATAGCATGTGAGTAATGACTTTATATGAGGAAAGAACATAGATATAAGAGGTATAAGAGGTATTATTGATGCTTTTCTCCACTTGGGAGCTGTGGAAATAAACTGTAAACACAAAACCAACTGTTAAAGAACAGCTGCTTATTAACAAGTTGATAGAAGTAAAATTGAACCAAATCAGGTGGGTTGTGTTCCAGAAACCCAAAACAAAAAGCTAAGACTCACCCTTTAGTGAAAATTACCTGAAGGTAATTTCACACACTGCTAAGCAGATACAGTACTGTATGCGACCCAATGCTAAAAAATATCACTTGCAGCTTAAAGTGATGAAATGAGTGCCCTGGGATTTGGTATCTGTTTTATTTCTCACTTACATTGTGGAGACAGTCACCATGTGAAGCAACCTTTCGTTTGAACAGAAATACATTATATGAAACACCCAACTCATACAGAGTTGGTCCAGGTTTTTACACAAAATGCAATCTTTGACAGCCGACACTGAGGTTTGCATCCATTCACTGAAGTTAGGTTCAGGCAACCAAAGCACTTTGGGTAGGATCGAGTCAAAGGTTGATAAAGTTGTGGCTCCTGCTTAAAGTCACCTCTGACGGTTTGTGTGTTGCACCACAATTTTTCACCAAAGTGCTTTTTTATCAAAAAAAAAAGAAAAAAAAAAGAAAGTTTAATCATATTGTTTGTCTTAAAATTAGAGAACTACAATCTCAGGTGAACAACACATGGCATATTGCACTGTCATTACTTAATTAATAAAAACTAAGCAACAATACAGAAAATTTGTCTGGAAAACTACGTACACCTCATGATTCAGAACTAGCTTGTAGAGCCACCTTTAGCAGCAATAACTTGAAGTAAGTTGAAGTAATACATTTTCTGTCTCTCACGTCTTTGTGGGGGAATTTTAGCCCACTCTTCTTTACAACATTGCTTTAGTTCATTGAGGTTTGCAGACAATTATTTAAGTCCCCACCACACTATTTCAATCAGGTTGAGGTCTGGACTTTGACCGGATCTATGCAATACCTTGACTCTTTTTTTTTTAATTTCAGCCAATTTTTTTTGCAGATTTTCTAGTTTGCCTGAGATCATTGTCCTGTCACATGAACCAATTTTAGCCACGCTCTAGCTGTCAGACATATAGCCTCACATCTGACTCTAGAACACTTTGGTATACAGAGGAGTTCATAGTCAACTCAGTGACTGCAAGGTGCCCGGGTCCTGTGGCTGCAAAACAAACCCAAACCATCAGTACTGTGCTTGACAGGTGGTTTTAGATGTTTGTGCAGAGATGCTGTGTTTGTTTTTTGCCAAACGTGGCACTGTGCATTAAGGGGAAAACATCTCCACTTTGGTCTCGTCTGTCCAAAGGACATCGTTTCAGGAGTCTCGTGGTTTGCTTGGATACAACTTTGCAAACCTAAGCTGTGCTGCCATGTTTATTTTAGAGAGGCTTTGTCCTGGCAACCCTTCTAAACAAGCCAAACTTGTTCAGCCTTTTTCTAATTGCACTGTCATGACCTTTAACATCTAACATGCTAACTGAGGCCTGTAGTATCTATGATGTAGCTCATGGTTTGTTTTTTTTGTTCTTTTTTCCCCAGTCTCTCTGAGCATTGTGAGGTCTGCTGCTGTGGTGAATTTGAAGGGATGTTCCCTCCTGGGAAGACTGGCAGCTGCCTTGAATATTTTCCACTTGTGAATAATCATTCCCACTGTAGAATGAAATTGCTTGGAACAATTACCATTGCTGATGATCATCAAGTTAATCAATTTGATTAGCAGCATCTGGCTGCTACTTAATTGCAGTGAAAGCAGTAAGTACGTAATTATACTTAATTTTTGAGACATTGCTTCTGCATTTTAGCTAAACTTCTCTTAAATCAATAATGAGAGAGTGCAATATCTTATGGGTTCTTGTTCATCTCAGGTTGTAATTACTTAATTTTAAGACTTGCTTAGGACTAGATAACTTTTTATCAAGTCCTGACACATAAAACCCTAGAAATGTACTTTCTTTTTATTGTGCCTGCATTTTCATGTTTTTACTGATGTGTACAGGATCAATATTTTATCCCTCAAAATGGCATTCTTTATGATCGTTTTCTCTTATATTTAGAAAACATAATCTGATTCAAATAAAGCTTTTTTAAATCAGATTTACTGCTGCATCTTTATAACCATATATTATAGAACACATAGGCATTGTGCTCTGTAGTAACGTTCGCACCAGGAATTATACATGTTATTAAAAAACACAAATTCAAAAGACAGATTGTATATTTCACTATGCAATGGTAATCAAAGCTGTAAACCTAGGTTGTAAATTGCATTAGCTAAAGAAAACACATCATTATACATTTATCCATCCAGTTTCTCTTAAATGTTTCTATGTACAGTTCACCCAACCTCTACTTTGTAGGTATTTCACGTGGGCACAGTGCTTTAATGTTTCTGTTGACCCTGTCTTTTCAGTCAATCAAGCATCAAGCTTCACTGTCTGCTCCTGCCTGTCAGATGTTTTCGGACAGTGATAGAAATGCCTTAACCTTACATAAGAGATTGTCACCAGTTTAAGAGAATGTGAGCATCTTATCCCAAGCTCTGAGTCCTTTCCAGAGACAATAGAAAACTACTTTACATTCTCATGCAGTCTTTAAATCAGTGGCATTTACCACAGTTAAATTACTAATCTACTTATGACCCAGCTTGGCCTGATGTGAAAAAAAGTTCAGCTTACAGAGCTGTACATACTCAATATCTTCAGCTTGTCATTTCTGGGTCAGTTAAAAGTGGAGTCCACACCAACTCAAATACTGAATAAGGCCATGACTGCTACTATCTCTGGTGCTGAGATGTGATAATGCTGTTATTAATGTAAAAAGGGAAACCCACTCTTACTACAAGGTAAACGAGGCTGGTAGTAAGAGATGCACTTAAAGAAGAGCTTTGAGTGCATCTTGGGTTTTTTCCCCCATGACTTGCTGTCTTCCTCCTTCGAGTCTCTTGCGTGCAACAGCTAAAAGGTTAAAAGCTCTCATTGCTTCCATCTGCGTGTGTCTAATCTCTATCTGTCTCCACTGCCATGGACCAATGCTGCTGGATCACCATGTAAAGAGTTAAGGGGTTACAAAACCTGTCAGAACATACACACCAATTTGCTGTAAAAAACAGTGCAGCCGCCTCTATACACTGTTGTACAATAAAGACCCTGAAGAAGATATGTTCTTTCACAGCTGTGCTGCTTTAGTCCCATATTTACATTATTACATTCATATATTTTTAGCCAGTCAGTTTAAACTTACACACAGTTATGCAGTAGTAAGAGTCACCTGCTCTATTGAATATATAAATGTTCAAGAAAGTTGTAGCATCTCATAATCTCATACTGACCAACCACAATAACTTGTATTGCTGATTTTGTAATGTTCACGCCAACTGTTTCACCATAATGAATAAAACAGTTAAATGTTCTCATTTTGCTCCTAGGATCTGACCAACCTTTCAGCATAAACACTCCTCCTGAGTAAAGAGAATTGATCTTCCAGTTGTTTAACTGGCCCCATTCTGTTAGGCATTGAAGCCCCGTGTAACAATGCATGTTACTCGCTAGATTAGGATACCTCCAGGTATCAGCTCTATCCTGTGCTTAGACTGCATTCTGCTCTAGTAAGGGTGGCTGTTCTTTATGTTCTTGAGGTGATTCAGCCTTCTGGTTTTGCTGTGGCTCAGACAAAGCCTGAGATTTAGGGATTTCTGTATGAGGGGACAGAGGCGGTGTTGCCTGCTGTGGGTCTAAAGTTGGCATCTCTTTCCTGTCACTGGCCTGAGCCTCCAGAGCTGATGTGTCCTTGCAGCAGAAGTACTGCTGCCAGATTTTCCGGAAAGCTGAGCGGAACTTCTTAATTCGGAATGCATACACAATTGGGTTGACTGCAGAGTTGCCGTGGGTGAGCAGGATGGCAATGTAGAGCAAGGCTATGGGCTTCTCACACTGAGGACAGAAGAGTGTGATGCAGTTGATGATGTGGAGGGGGAGCCAGCTCACAGCAAAGAGAAAAAGGACGAGAGCCAGCGATTTAGCAAGATTCAGCTCTTTGTTATAGTACTTGTTGGGGTCCGCATGACTGGTGTTTAGTTTCTTATTGTTAAGCTGTTTGTGGATCATGTAGAAGATCTCTGCATAGATGACCAGCATGAGCAGCAGAGGTGGGAGCACCCAGCCAAAAAAGTTAAAATACACCATGTAGTCCATGCTGATGACATTTTCAAACTGGCAGGTGATAATGAGGTCAGAGCTGATGGAGCTGTTGTGCTCGAGGCGCCTCAGGTTGTTCCAGCCTAACATGGGTGTGAGCCCCACAATAAAAGCTACCGTCCAGCATATCACGACCGCCAGCGCCGCTCGCCGAGGGGTCACCACCCGCTTGTACCTACAGGAGTAAACAGCACAGCATCACGTCAGCACTTTCCCACACAGTATTGTTAAGGCATTCATGGTTTCCTTCGTTTTACTTCATTTTTCACTTTGTCCGTGTCCTTGGGCTGACAATAGATGTGATTCATAACAATCGTTTAAAGCACAACCCCCAATACACTTGGGGAACAGCTCCTTGCAGCACATATTACCTCCTGAAATACGTCTGAGCTCCTTATTGGTATTACTTGACCTTTGCAAGACGGCTACCTTTTAATGGATTTCTTAAAACCAGAAAATGCTTTAAAAAAAAGAAAAATTGCTATTACATACGTGGATATTAAAGGTTTTTCAGGTTAGGCTTTCTCATTATTTACGGTATTTTATGAAGAAGAAGCCAGAGGCAGAGGCTTAAAGCTCTTATCACTGCTATCTTGTCTTGCAAGTAAAAATGTTCAGAGCCACCACCTGATACTTGCCCCGAGGTAGGGATGAAAGCAGTTATCGGATGCAGCTCATGTTGTTAAGCCAGTGATTAGTCATTTTCGGATTACCAATATTTAATGATTACCATCTATGATGTTTTGACTGTAAACGAAATGTTAGTGTTACCACACCCTGACCTTTGCCTACGGATAGCGTGAAGCAAAACAAGAGGCTGCAATTTAGTCCAGTCGTAGCAGGTGCCATGTGTTGGATGAGTATTGATTAGAGACACAGACCTTAGGTTAGATCTGCATCAGACATTCAGCAAAAAATACAAATGAAATCCCTGCGCCCGGAAGAGATCAGGTTCTGATCTATAAACAGGGAGGCTGAGAAAGCACATGAAGCAATCAGCAGATTATGTAATATATGAAAATTTATGAAAAAAAGGCTTATAATGCTGTTTTTGCTTATTCTTAATTATAGTCTCCTTAATATGTTGGAAACAAGTGACAACTCCTGAGAAAATATCTGCTTTCCATAACCCGAGGAAGGACACACAAATGTTGCTGCAGAAGTCACGGTGGCAGACACAACTTCACATGCAGAAGTCCAAAGTTAAAACTAATGAGAAAGTATTACTGTAAGCCTGGAAGACTTAGAGGTGTCTAACAGGAGATAAAGGTCTGAGGCTTCCAGAGACAATCCTCACGCATAATTAATTTTCCTTTCCTGCTTGGCTTGTCCCTTCAGCCTTTCAACATCACTTTTCTTTCAGCCCAGCATGACAAACCACTCATGTACCCGATACAAAGACTGAACATCAGTGACAGCAAAGCTGGCCACTTCTGTGTCACTGTGCAACTCTTCAAGGCATTAGAGATCCTGATGACAGAAAGACTAATTAAAGCTGTAACTAAATCGACCATGGGGAGACAGAGCTATCTATGTATATACAAAAATACTGGCAGGCTGGAAGCTTCCTGTGTAGTGAAAGAAGACCCATGCAGAAATCAGTGCTCAGGAAAACAGCACTGGACCTGTGCTGACATCTATCATTTCTCACAACAACCGTCACCATCCCAAGCATAAGCCCATTTTCATCCCCATCACTTTCCCACATTGCACAAATAACGCATGAACCCATCCCGTCCTTCGTTTTATCCTTTGGGTTGCAAAAAAGTTACCTGGTCGGGATCTTGACCCTGAGATAGCGATCTATTGCAATAGCCAAGAGGGCGAGGATCGAACTTTCTGTTAAAACCAGCACCGTGCACGCTACTAACAGGCAGCTGTAAAATTGTGTTTGAAGTCCGATGCTGATAGTAATGGCCAAAGGGATGACGAGTGCTCCCACTGCAATATCCGCCAGAGCCAGGGAGACGATGAAACAAAACGTGGTATCTCGCAACGATTTATTAATCTTCACCGCCCAAACCACCATCACATTCCCGATTACAGACGCGACAGCAATCACGACCTCCATTCCTATGTAGAGTGTCTGCACTGATAAAAGTGTCCCGGCCATCCTTGCAGGGAATTTTGTCCTTATTAGGAACTTGTTGTTTTATTGAGGGAGCCTACAGGGTAATCCTTGACTTTCTTTTTGTCAATGCAGAATTTTCCAAATTCGTCCCGCAGTTTCACGGCACTCTCATTCTTCTGGTTAACCTACCAGATCTAAGTTGAGAGAAAATCCCATTATTTTGACGTTAACAAGCGTGTTAACGAGCAGCATGTCTAAGAATGAGGTGTTTTCCTTTGGAGCAGGTGATGCGGTCCTGAGACTGTCGTGCGTAGTGCCCGTTCTGCGTCCTGCGCCTTCATTTGGCGGAATCCACCTGCTTCTCCAGAGAGCAGCATCCTTGCCATGTGCTGGGGTTCATCCGCCTCGTTTTCACCAGCCGACGTTTTTTTTACTTCAACATAGCAGGTTTTAACACTGCCAATGACGGGCTACCTGCTACACAAAAGCTGGCATGAGCGGAGCTCCGGCGCGGCGCAGTTTCGGCTCATCCTCTCTCTCTCTCTCCCTCTCGGTGCTTTCAACAAAAGCAAAAACGCACCCACTGAAAATAGCTGCGCGCTTTTTCTCGCCTTTTGTGTGCCATTGAGATTTGCTTTCTTGGTTTCAGGGGGAAATACCGGCGTCCATCATTTTTTTCCTGTGGTGATTGCGACTGCTTTATTTTCCACGCAGAAATGAACTAGTGTTCGCCTTCAGCAGGACCGCCTGAAAGAAGTACTCTCTATAACGCCATGCACACATTCTCCCACGCCCTTTCGAAAACTAATGGACTTTGGTCACTTGCTCATTGTTCTGATAACGCGTGAGGCAGTGAATTGTCAGAGAACACAAGCTATTGAAAGTGCAGTTTTTCCACATATGAAGGCACACGATACTATTAGGTTTTACCTCCTCAGCCACATACTAAAAAAAACACATCCTAGAAGGATAAATCTATTCTAAAAATAAATATTCAGGTCATTATAAATACTTCGTTCAGACTTCAAAAGCCTCCGCTTTGAGCCTGAGGCAAGCCGTATCTGGTAAACTAATGGGATATAAAATTGGAAACCTTGTGACTGATTTAGATCTATTGATCATCCTTTTAAAAAATCCTTTGCAGTTTTCTAAGTGGTTTCTGAAAATAGATATATCTGAGGCAGGAACAGGATCCCCATGGCATAATAACCTGCCCTGTTTCTTCCCAAGACACAAAGAACTCTGTTAAGCCAAACACTGCATGAAACCCAAGTGTCTTGTGTTACCTCCCCAAGGTTCAAAGGTCAGCAGCAGGCAGCAGTGTGAGTTCTGATGGCTGGTAGAAATAACTGTGTGGGGTGGATATGCAGGTGTCACGGACGGAGCACTGGAAACACTTGCTGTACCTGTTTCGGCTGACATTTCTAGTGAAGCAAAAATGCAAAGCGGAGTGATGCTGTTCTCCAGTATTCACACTGAGACACAGAGATGGCAGGGGGACCAACAGTCAGCAGAATTTCAATGTGTGACGAGCACCATGGTGAAAACTGTCAGCATGATGTATAGAGGTCAGGCAATATATGAAAGGAAGGAAGCAGCCATTGCAGCAACTGGCTTGCGACCCACCAGGGAGAGTTTAATGAACATATGTGTGGTGGCAATGCTGAGGAAATCAATCATTAGAGAACAAATGGCATGAACTAATTCACTTGGGTGCATATGGCCGACAATCAAGATTCTGAATGTTTACACATCAAGGTCAACCACCCTTACACACGCACACACACACACACACACACACACCGTACCATTCTCTCCGGTAGCATTTACTTGAACAGTACATCCGTTAATGCTGTTATGGCTGTGACAAGCCTTTGTTAGCAGCACCAAACCCACAAAGTCCCAGAGACACCCTGATTTCAGACTATTTTTTTGATATTTAGCATGGCATGGTCATGTTCACTGACTCTGTCTTCACTGAGTATATTACTGCATCTTGTCAGTGTTTTGAGAACCAAACATCCTCTGTGTCTCCCAGAGACTATCTAGTGTGAAGTGTTTACTGGATTACTTTCAGCAACCCCAAAATACTTACAATTCAGTTACACTCACTGCAGTGTCCTCTCAGCTGGAAATGAAGAAACGCTTCAGTTAATATTTGTCAGATTTTGCCATCTGTGGTTGTGTGGCCAACAAAGTGCAGTGTGTCTCAGCAGTATGGGACATAAAAGTTAATGAATTGCAACTGTTAAAAAAGTCCTTAGTACAACCCCAATTTAAAAAAAGTTGGGACGTTGGTTAAAATATATATTTTTTTAAAAAAGAATGCAATCTCATGAATCCCTATTCAAATATTAAAATGAAAATTTTTTACTATTTCATGATAGTGTTTCAAAATATTAGCTCATTTTGAACATGGCAGCAACACTTCTCAAAGACATTGGGATGGGGGCAACAAAAGGCTGGAAAAATAATTCATACTAAAAAGAAGCAGCTGGAGGAACAGTTTGCAGATAATTAGCTTAATTGACAACAGGTCAGTGACATGATTTTTTTTCCACAGTGGCTTTATTAGCAGTAGAGGAGAAATAGGCAATCAGAGAAAGATATGGGGAAGACACACAGGCAAATTGACAACAGGCCAGGACTCAAACCCGTGCCGCCACGACTGAGCCCCAGGTCAGTGACATGATTGGGTATAAAAAGAGCATCTTAGAAAGGCAGAGTCTCTCAGAAGTAAAGATTGGAAGAGGTCCAACAATCTGCAAAAAAAATTAATCTGAAATGATCAGAATGATGCTCCTCAAGATAGAAGTGTGAAAACTATCTCATCATCCACAGTACATAATATCATCAAAAGATTCAGAGAATCTGGAGAAATGTCTGTGCGTAAGGCGCAAGACTGAAAATCAGTAAATCTGAAATCAATATTGGATACCCGTGATCTTCAGGCGCTCAGGTAAACAGGAATGGTTCTGTCATGGAACTCACAGCATGGGCTCAGGAACTTTTCCAGAAATCACTGTGTGAAAACAGTTCACCCTGCCATCCACAAATGCAAGTTAAAGCTTTATCATGCAAAAACGAGCCACATTATGGAAATGCCGCTATCTCCTCGGTGCCAAAGCTCATTTAAAATGGACTGAGGCAAACTGGGAAACTGTGGTCAGACAAATCAAAATTTGTAATAAAATTGCAGTGTTAGAATGAGTGACACTTTAGGAAAACTAAACAACATGGATAGCCTGGGCTGTGCTAATCAGAAGACTTTCAGTGAAAATTAAATATGAGAAAAGTGAGTACTCACACCCTGGACAATCAGACAGGCACCAGCGCAGTATCGAACCTATCCCAGCTACTGAAAGTAGATTTGAGAATCTGCGATATCTATCTGTAAATTCTCTGAAAAGTGGCATCAGAGAAAAATAAATAAAAGTATATCTTTAATTTCTCCTTATGAGCTTGAAAAAAGGTGACTGGACGTCTTTAAAATTTTTTAGACATTTCAGCTTTCATCCAAAAAGCTTCTTCAGTTCTAAAACCAAAAGGTGGAGAGTCCCATGTATTTAAAACCTAGTGGGGGTTGTTCCCTTGGAGGTAGCCATTCACCTGCTATTGTTCATGCACCATCACATGAGCCAAGGTGTGAGAAAAGGTGCGGTTCACCTTTTTTACCACCAGGGATTTCAGGTGAAACCTTTGTGAGACCTCGCTCCACCCTATCATTGTGACCTATTGAGGTCACCTGTTGTCACATATGATGCTTAGTTTGTGTTTAGGAGTTTTGTCCTTGGGATGAACCAGTTTTTGTCTTAGAGTGTGGCTGGGTCTGAAGCACACTGGGATGTTATGCCTGGAGAAAATTCTCCTTAGTTTCTCCGACAAACCTACTACACAATGCACTGTTTGCCATTCTCCTGTTCCCTAGGTGGTGTTTGACCTTCTTACACATCTTCAGTGATCTGAAGGCCCAGTTGGGACAACCACATGTTTTAAGAGCTTTCTTTACATGTGTGTTCCTTTTCTTTCCCTTCTGCCTTAAAGGGTACATTTTCTGCTCTGTGTTGCAAGATCCTGATCACCCCAAGTTTATGTTCTAGTGGGTGGTGGGAGTCAGAGAGGAGGCACTTGTCTGTACAGTATGTGGGCTTCTTGTGAACTTCAGTGTTAAAGCTTCAAATCAGCACAGATGGACAGGGAAAAAAGGTCAGACACCAACTAGGGAAAAAGAAAGAAATGTATGCCCCTTATGTTTGATTTGGTAGAGTATTTACACCAAATGCCCTTCCTGGAAGAAAAAAAACAGAAAAAAAGAGTGAAGCTTGCTAATAAGTTCCACAGAAGCTCTCAACCTGCTTCGTCTCTAAAATGAATACAAATACAAAGTTATTACTGCAAACGGTTGTACACCAGAGAACAAGGTCTTCCACAAAATTTACTAAATCCTAAATAATATACCTGATAGCACTAAAAAGATGATTTCATGGAAATAAATACTGCATATTTGATTGCAGGAGAAATGCATTTGCCATTATTACATTTTACATTACCCATGTGATCCAGATTTTAGGTTACGTGTTACAAAAATACAGTTAAGCTGGCTGTAGTCCTCACTGTGGCTTCGCTGCTGTAGATAATCATATACTGTGAATTGAAGTGCTTTAATATGTTTTGATTTCCTGTTTACACTTAGAAAAACGACTGTAGGCGCTATCATTTGGTGTAAGAGCTCCTCTGAGCTGCCAGCTGGGTGCTCCACATCATTAAGCCTACTCCACAGCCGCTCACCTGCTTCTGACCCACAGTGTGCCCGGGAAATTTGCCACCACTCTCACTTGAAGAATGAGCTGACAAGGTGAAAATGAAAAATGTCACAAGCTAGTTTGGCAGCTTGCTGTATGATATCATATAAAAGTCTTTATACAATAAAGGCCTGGGATGTTTTGATGCCTAAATACTGGTTGGAAATTTCATTTAATTCCAGTTATTATTTATTTATTTATTTAATTCCAGTTTAGGGCAGAAAGAGACACATTTAAAATATTCTGAATCCAAAACATTAAATGATCCTAAAAAGGAAAAAAACCCAGTGTGTACAGCTGCACATTACTGAAACAACCAAATTAGCCAAATCACTCACAAGGACATTTCTCGGTGTCGTCAGGAGTAATAATCACTCAACAGAAGAAATACTTTATAAATGCAACCTGCATTTTAAAGTGTAGTTTACTTATTTTATTTTTATTTAATTTTATTCGTGTGAAAAAAACATTATTTAAATGTCATTTGCAGTTTCCTCCTCTGAGTTCATTGGTCATAAAATGTCATCCAATCATTAAATGTTTACAGTACTCATGGGAAAAGGTATTGAACCATTGGATTTAACTGGCCCAAACTCCTTTAGCATCAATAAACAGGCGTTTTGTACCATCTTTGCTGACAGAACTACTTGCCTCAGCTATAATCTTAAGATGTCTGCTGTGAACGTCTCTCTTGAGGTCATTTGACAGGACTGGGCTGAACTCTGAGTGTCTGACTGGGCCACTGCAGAAGTTTATTTTCTCACTTTGATGCTCAGTGTTATTGTCCTGCTGTATCGCCCAACTTCCACTAAGCTTCAGGCGGCTGAAAGAGCTACGCTGACGTTATCGTCTGAGATATCTTAATGATGAGCTTTCCAGTCCCGGTGCAGGCTTATGATGCTGTTACAAATATATTTCTACTCTGGGATCATGTTTTAATAATCATGTTAGTTTACAACACACACATAGTTGCTGTGTGTCAAAGCATGCAAATGTGAGAAAGAAGGTGATATTGTATTTACAGAGAAGTGGCTTAATCCTGCATGTCCATTGATGGATGGCGTGCTCTGTGCAAACACGGGGCATCATTTGTTTGTGATTTGTTTATGATTTGTGTATGTGCTTGTAGTCATGAAGAGACATTTTAAGATGAGCGATAGTACAACATATTTTCCATAATAATAATTTGTAGCTCCTGACTCTACTAGTTTTTCCAACAGCATCCACTGTAAATGCTTGAATGAACTGGTCATTACGGATAAGAGCAATTATTTGTGTGTTATTAATTTGCAAAAAAAGCTAGGACCCTTTAGTTAGACCGATTTATACAACCCTGGTCTCAGTACCAAATGTTCATATATGAATGTTTGCTCGGGACTTTTAGGGAAACTCTCTAGGTGCTCTTTAAAGTCATTTGTGAACATTGACAGTGAGTGAAAACCAGTAAGTGCAAAATTGAAGCTTGAAAAGGGCACACAAACCATGGTCGCCTGGTCAATTATCTTGTAATTACAGCACTTTATCTTGTATACAACAGCACCAGCAACCCATACTCTATCTGTTATTAATCCACAGGATCTGTGATTTAAACACTTCCCATTTAAGTGAATGCTGTAAGCATTCAAGCGGGCCTCTCCTCTTTTACATTAAGTTTTTTCAGAGGTGTCCAACATGACTCATCTTATCTAAAAATACCTCTTTTAGCACCTTTTAAGCTAACTGCTGAGAATCTAAAATAAGAACAAATTTAGCAACTGCAATACATCGCTCATCTCTCATCAATGTTTTTTTTTTCAAACACACATTTCACTGAACTGCAGAAGAAGAAGGGCACCACTACTGTATATTATCTGCTGTTACAGTCCAAAAACATCCCCAAGGATATGACTATCACTGACTTCAGCGTTATTTCAAAAATTCTGTTTACTCTTACGATCCAGTATTCCCACAACCATCCAGGGATTAACATCACACCCTGTGTGGATCTTCGAGATGCCAGCAGCTTTGACAAAAAGGCAGTATTGCTGTTGGCTCAGCTGAACACAGGTATTTTTGTGTTCACAGGTATGTTTGGCAGGTAAACTCTGCCAAACAGCACCTCTAAAGCTCAATAACTAATATATTAAACTTCATATTTATCAGTGTAATCATCTAGGAATGATCTGGCAGCAATATCTGTGTTTTTGTTTTTTTGGTTGTTTTTTGTTTTGTTTTCTTCAAATACAAACAGAAAACAAAACAAAACACAAGGGTATTTGATAGGAAGCATTACAGGTGCTGGTACTTTCGGTTCAAGTTAGATGATGTTTTGTTTCATAGGAAAAGGGCCACAAGCCAGATATGATATCAGTACAGTAGTGATAACAGTTCTGTGTGGTGTGGTAAAGTTTGTTTATGCATTTTTATATTATAATCTTTACTGCAGAAGAATTCGGGAATGTGTGTGGTAAAAGGTTCAACAAACTGTATCAGCTAGTGCAAAAGTCATGGTTAAATGTTGTGATCATGACTTCTGGTAAATACACATCTTGTTTTTTTGATTTGACACTAACCTGTTAAATTTCACAGACTACACAAGAAAGTATGTAGTCTATATAGTAAATTACATGGACGTTTAACAATATAAGTATCCAAATTGAGACAGATGATCTGTCTTTATGCTAAACTCAGCTAATCTAACTTTGCTAAAGCTTCAAATTTACAGACGGGGGGGTAGTTTCAGTCCTCATATTTCCTCCATATATGGTTTCATGTAGATTGCTGTATGAGTAATTTTTTAAAAATATGTTTGTGGTCATGGTTTTTTAGTTTGAGGGGATTCCCCTGTGTGTTTTTTTTTGTTTCCTAAAGTGGCCTGTGTGAGCGTGCGTGTGTGCTAGGTGTTAAAATGTGAAGAGGAGTTCCACTTCAGCAAAAAAAAAAAAAACTAAACCTAAACTGCAGGCTCCCTAATGCAGCTCTGTGGGGAGAGGATCTCACAGTCATCCAACACCAGCCCTAAATAAGATTACAGTGCAGAAAATACTGAGGTTATCAAATTCTCTGCTGTGTTTCCCACAGCTCTTCCCCCCCACATGAAAGAGCAAGGAGCAGTGAGTGCCCCCTCTCGGCTTCTCTCAAAATATCAAGGTTAGAAATGTAATTCAAGTGGCATGTTGACATTTTTAATGTTCACTTAACATCCCCACCCAGCTCAATGATACTAGACTTGGATGAAAGCTTTTCAGCTCCTCCCACAGATGGTTTAGCAGTAAATTTTTCCACCAGCCCACGCGACAGATTTATAAGTGGATCTATTTGTAGACAATGTGTAAAACAAAATTTGAAGAACCAACATCCTGTTGTCTTAAAGGTTGGTGAGCAGGGCTGGCTGTTAGGTGCTAAATTTATGTTGGTAACAAATGCTATCCTTAAAAAAAGGATCCCAGATGGGTCTCAATTTCTACTTCTGGATGTGCGGATACTGTAGATGAGGGAAAATGCTCAGTTCCCTTTTCAGCTTGACAGCAATAATGAAGAGGCTGTTTGACAGCAGCTTGTACAGTAACATCCCTGCTTGATCACAGCTTCCACATTAAATATTGATGTTTTATGTTCTATTAGGTATTCAATACAAATTTCTAATTAGTCTACAAGGATGATGATTAGTAGAATACAATGTGGAATGGCAGAGTATGCTTATTACTGCAAAAACAAGGCTCCCACTATACAATGAACTCACCTCATATTCAGAGGAAATGAGAAGAATAAAGTGACACCTGAATAATTACAGCTCTCAAAGCACAAGCCAGAAGTTACCTTCAGACTCTTGTTCTTGTTCACCTCAGCGGCACTTCAACGCTTCCTCAGTTCAGCATACAAAGGCAACACAGAGGAAACCGGTGAAGAATCGGTGAAAGTAAAAGATAATAATTAGATAGAAAAATAGGAGAGCGGCGTCAATTACAAAGTGCCTACATGGATGAGAGAAGAAATAAAAGGAAACGGAAGCAGAGGTGGGGAAAACAGATTTGGGTTAATAACAAAATTCTGAATCTAATCTGCTTAAGAGGAGTGGTCAAACCGGAATCAAAGGACTTGATGTGGCCTCTTGTGCATTTATTGCTTCAGGATGGGTCTTTTAAGTCACAGCCCATTTTGCTGCAATGTTCCTTTGAAGAGACGGTTTGGAAAAGCAGGTCCTGATGAGTAAAAGAAAACTGGGTCAAACATGTAGTTTCAGCTCTCTGTGGGAGAAGATGTTGTGCTCTGGCTTTGGCTTCTTTGATGTCGGCTCAGTGATTTTGGAGGCTGTCAGGAGCCAGTGTTGTAATAGAAAGAATTAATAATCAAGTCTAATTCTATAGCCGGGTACATCATAATTCACTATGCACAGCTCGCATATTAAACGCTGCGCGTTTGAATTCTGACTGCGCGTCACTCATCATCGCTCCACACAAAGAAATTGGGTTGGGACCGACTGGTCCTTGCACAACAGTTTGGATGCAACTAATCAGACTCTGACATACTTTGGGGAATAATATGCAAAAATATTCCAGATGCTGGTGATTAGACAGCAGAGCCATTTCATCTCATTTCATCAACTTATTCTTATTCATGCTTCAGTGTTTGTCTTATTGTTTATAGCTTGTGTCATGCATAATTTAATGTGGACTCCGTTTTAGCAAAAAAAAAAAAAAGGTGTATATTTACATTTCACTCCTGTGCATGAGTTTGCAAGGTCAGGCAAGACTGCTTCCTAAATTGCGTTATAAGAGTTATAAGAATGAAAAAAAACTCACACCTACTCTGACAATCCTGTCATCGTTTGTCTAATGGCTTCATTATGTCAAACTGTCACTGAATTATTTTTAATTCCCACATTTAGATACGCAAATTTTGTGACATTCAGCAGAAAAATCTGTAGAAACCCAATGATTTGGTTACTTTTATAGTCTCCATGTAAATAAATTAGGTTTCTACTGTTCTGGTAGGAATCAGCTGCATTTATATCTTTTAGAAATGACTGACTTTTCCACAACAGCAACAGAGTGAACATCTCATGGAAGGTGGCAAGACAGAGGGCATATTTAGCATTTTCATTTGGGGGGAGTTATTAGTCCGTTTTATTAGATGTCACAGATGTAAGAGAGCAAATCTCCAACCTAACAAGCCAGCAGTGCTAACTTTATGAAGGTAATAATGTTTCTATTCCGTTCTAGAGAGATGTTCAATTTATGTGGTCACTCTGCAAGCTGCAGCTTATGTTCTAATATACTGAGATGTGTTCATAATGTTAGTGTACTCCTCTTGATGTGAATAGTTTTTTGTGTGCTCTGTAATAGCTCTTTACTGTATCTGTCACACAGTTGTGCATAAAGAAAATCTGTTTGTCACTCTCCATGAAACAAACCCCTCCACCAGCAACCCATGGGGATTTGTTGATATAAAAGCCCAACCTTAAGGCTGACATCTGCTCCTCCCACAGAAAAAAAAGGGCAGGCGGGTTACTTCTGCTTCACTGGACTGTGTTGTATTCACATTGCATGCATGCCTGCATGTCTTGCTGCAGCTCTCTTCCCGTTCACCAACTCTCAATCACATGAAATCTTTGACTGAAATGTGGAGAGGGAGATATGTAAAAGGGAGTCATGTAGGTCCTCTGAAGCTTTTGAAATATCCAACACATGGCGTAAACACCGTGAGAAAGACATCATTTTCTTAACTGCCTCAAGCTATGAAAAAAATTCTATGAATAACAATCGTTCCTCAGCTTGGCCGGATTGTAGGCACTTCAAAAAACCAATATTCTCTTTGGCCTTTTAATTACAATGTGACAACCCTGGGAACAAAAATAGCACTATCTGTAATGCTTGAGCCACAAATAAGGATGGGTGAGATTTGTGCAAATTGTTTTACCCAAAGACACCCTGCTTCCTTGTCACTGCTTTATAGAACAGCAACTCCAATGTTGGCCCTAAAAAAGAAACTGAAAATTAATTTAAAAGTGTGCTCTGCCTTTTGCCACCTCAAGTTCCTTTTAAGCCATCCAAGGTGTGAGAGGAAGCGTGATATTTTATTAATAAGATAAATCCCTGCACTCCACGGCCACTTGCTTTTTCAAGGGCTCTATTGCATGTGAAGCAAGCTGTTGGCAGATTCAGGGTTGTGTGTGTGTGTGTGTGCGTGCGTGTACGTGCGCGCACGCGCGTGTACATTTGTTTGTTTGTTTGTTTACTCAAATGAAGGGCTATTGGTACCACAGGAAATAATTACAGCAATGTGAAATGCATCATTCTTGATTGTGTGCTAGAAACCACTAGGCAATAAAAAGAGTTCCACACTGAGGAGAGGATGAGATCCAATGAAATATGAGGATGCATTATTAACACGAGAAGAAAATAATTAGGGACAATTTTAATCGGTTATTTGAATCATCATGATTAAATTTTCAAGGTATTCATCGATGCACTCTCGCCTACATGTTTAAACTATAAATTGCTCATTTCAAGTTTTAAGATGCTGTATTTCCAAAACTGAATCATTACGTTGTTTCCTTTATTATTTTGATTAATATTTTGCTGATGCTGCAGCCAGTGTCATGGCTGATATTGTATTTATCCATTAATTTAACAATCCAGCCTCAAACTATTTCTCGAACCTCACAGTGCACGTGACAGCCTTGATTAAGTGCTTCATTTAGAGCAAAATTCATTTCTTATTCAATGTTATATGCAACCTCCATCATTCAGCACCTGCCGTATTGGTTCCCATGGCAACAAATTTCACTGTGAAAACTAGTGCGTTTTAAAATTCGTCACTGAAGGGAACATTTGTTTAGTGATAAAGTCACTCACATGAAGCACTTATTTATCGCAGCGAGTTCAAGCATGAACTTTTAGCTGTCAGTGAAATAGGGGAACTGGAGGTAAACAGATGAGACCGCTTTTGAAAAATCACCCAGTGAGCATTTTCCGCTCATTTTCCTTAAATCCTCTTAACCCGAGGCTTTGAAAAGTAAACAACTTAAAATTTTTACGCATGGGTCAACCTACGTGTCACTGGAGACACTAATGCTTGTAACAATAAAGTGAGGGTCCTCTGGGATTGAGACCTCCTTTTTGCAGGTGCATGTTGCACTGGGGTGACCAAATAGCTGTGTGGTTAAAGTGCAGACCCGATGCAAGCATGCCCTTAGCGGGGAGACCCTGGCTCAGCCGGCTCTGCTGCTTGTCAGACTGCTTCCTGCCTTTCTTTACTACTACTGTCAAATAAAGGCTTACAAAAACAAAACAGCTGGGTGAATGGAAAAGATACCACCAGGACAGTCGGGTCACATAAGGACTGCTGGCTTAGGGATTTTTAAAAAGTCCATAGTAAAACAATATGAAAAAAAGTTTTTTTTTTTTCCAGGATTTAGCCTGACATGACTGCCCTTGAGAAGAATTACCCTGGAAGTTTCCTAACTTGACAGATGCCTTTTCTGGTGGCTATTGCAGCACCCGTGTTTCATTACACAGAAATGGTGTGAGAGAACATTTAAGAGTCACAACAAAGATCTGCCGAAATGCATTAAGGACACTCGTGGCCTCAGACGAAATACTGTCAATGCTGGCAGTGCACAAACTGCTGACAGACTCAGTGCTGGTAAAGCTGAGGTGTTACAAGACTGTGAAACAGCCAATGGCACCTTCTCTACTATTAGCATATTCATGTGCAAGAACGGATTCTGAATAACACAACCAAACACACACACACACACGCTGCAGCTGCAACCGCAGGCTTGGTGCTAACTTTAATGATATATGAAATCATTAAACATTGAGAAATGCTATATCAGCTGGCCAAAGTGCTGAAAGCCACCTTAAAAATGTCTGTTTGTTAAATAAAATGCTCAGATTACAACAGTGAAAATCTATTTTCCTTTGTGGCCAATTTAAGATATCATCTATATATTTGTTTGCATATGTAATACCACGTTGAGCAATGAAATATCAGCTGCAAGAGCAGCTTCATCAAACTAAAGAGTTTAAAATGCCGTCCTCAATCACTGACTGTTAAGGTTGCTACACATTAGTTACACCTGATGTCAGAGTGATGGATTGCCTTGGAAAAAAGTGCTTTTTCAATTCAGGTCAACTCAAAATTATTAATAAAGACGCAAAAGCAAAAATACAATCATTTTATAATAAATGTTTAGCCTCAAACTCTAAATATAGATCAATTTCAGCTTTATTGTAAAAAAGACCAGACAGTAAATGTTGTTAAATAATGTGAGATCGTACATAATCTAGTTTTCATATTAGTTATATAGATTTTCCTATGCCACACTGTTATTGTTATAATCTTGTTACAGCTGCAGTAAATAACTGCAGGTACTGTAGGTTTTACAGAGAAATAGGAATATAAAGGAGTCAAGAAGTCAAAGATGTGAATAATTTCCATGTATAGTAAGTTGCATATCAACTATCTGAGATATAAAATGAGAAAGTCCATTTGGCCACAGCAGCATTCAGAAAACCAGTTGCAGATGATCTAATGTCACATCACAGTCTACTTACCACTACTTATTTACTGTTCTGAGTAAAATCTTCACATGCTGCTTCTCTGAGCAGTTTGTGCAAAATATACATAAAACAAGGAGGAAAAAGGCATTCACATACAATGGTTTCCACTGGTTCAGAAAGGCAAATTGGATTGGATGACATTTACATGGTCAACAGCCCTCCATGCCCTGCTTTCCCTACAGCAGTAAACTGGTTAAGGATCCATTTAGGTGACATTAAACAGACGGTAACAAAAGGCTGGCATTCACCAGGACCATTATGATGTCTCACCAGAGAATAAGCAAAAGAGATTAACAGATGAAAGAACTGGCCTG
>VUQK01003257.1:1285-15765 GCA_015106715.1 Bujurquina vittata | reverse complement strand
TGAGGAATGACGACACCGTGTGACTCCGCTGTTTGCTCAGCACCACAGCTGAGCAAACAGCGGAGTCACACGGTGTCGTCATTCCTCACGGATTTGGGAAATGCATTGCTCGAGAGTGCCGAGAACCACTTTTCCCATTTCATTATTGCCACCAAGTCATATCTATATATGTCTGTCCATAAGAAATACCATCCAATATCAGATTTTATTTTTATTTTTACTTTCAGCATCACACCAAAAATTTATTTCAGTCCTTCACGGCCTTGCTGTGACACTTGTGTGACAGTTCACATATTGAGATGTGGTGTCGTGACTCTAAAGTTTCCTTTACAGCATAAGCTCTTAATGTTTTTTTGTTTGTTTTTTTAAGGTAGGATAGTCTATACACAATTCAGTAATCTGCAATAGTGTGATTATGATTGTGAATGTAGTTTTTCATCCTTTGGTGAATACCGTGTCTTTATCAAGATGACGTGGTAATTAATGTTGCTCATTATTTCTCAGTCTTGATGTCAATTTCTTTGGTTATAAATGCATTGGTTAAGGATGAAGAGTCCGTGTTTCGTGACTGTGTGATAATGTAAGGAACTGTAATAGGAGGACACATGGCACCAGAACGAAAATGCAAGAATTTCATTACAAACAGATGTAGTACACGACACTGTCATGGTAGGTGAATTTGTGTGTTTGGTTGGAGGATTTTTGTGAATGATGAGCTCTGCTGGTCTGTGTATTCTACATGTCTCTGATTCAGAGCATTATTGCAAGCAGCAGCATTCCTAAGTTAAATTTTAAATCGCCTTTGAATCTCATTTTGTTTTTCGTGGTCCTCGTGGGTTAAACCCTTTTGTCGGATGCCATCATCACACAAAACTTCCTGTGAATTTTCTTAAGTTTCATTGACTCCTATCATGAAATCAAGCCTGTTCTTGACATTCGCAGTGAGTAACTAGAGGAGTAATACTTTTATTTAATTACCCTAATTCTTTGAGAATATGTCACTATTAACTGAGCGCTTTCATGCTCCTCTGGCAGATCTTTTTTCTTTTATTTCTTTTCTCATTGCCGTTGTCAGACATGTTTGTGTTGTACCTTCATGGCTCTCTAGGGCAAATTTAGACTTCTTCCTTTGGCTTTTTAATTGCTCTCTAAGGCATTTGGATACGTATGACTCCAGCAGGCTTCACTGCATTTATCTAGTGTAAACCTGTAACCAAAACACATTCATGTCTGCAATAATTTACGTATGACAGATTATTAACCTTTATAGCATTTAGTTAAGCAAAATAAGACATTGTGATTACAGCGCTTCAAAAGACGGCTGTCATTCAGCCACCTCACCACAACCTGTTTCACAAGCCTGAATTTGACTGATACAGGCAGTATGGGGCATTTAATAAAATCTGTTAAGTCCTAATGTTAAAGCCTGAGATTAATATTTTGTTTCATCTTGCACAGAGTACGCCTTCAACTCTCACACCGCCTGTGTCACAGGTCTGAACATGATAGCTCGATATTTGTGAAGGAAGCTTCATTTAAAAAAAGAACAAAGGAAAAGTAAAAGCTCTTTGATTTACATATTTTACCTGCACCATAGAGCACAGGCTCCTGGCACGAAACTGAAGCGAAACTCTCCATTTCCATCACTTTGAGATTAGGACTGAAGAAACACGTTTTGCGTTAGCTGCACACCTCTTTGCAGTCTGCTGTAGTCTGTAGACGTCTTCTCCTGTGCATCTCCGTATCGTTGCTGTTATGTGGGTTCTATGTTCATTGAAAACAGAAACTGTGTGAATAAGAAAGCCTCTCTTTACACTCATTAAGGCATGAACTACAGAGTCTCCCACCTCAGATGACTGCCTTCAGCTTTCACTTTTGTTAGCTAGCTTGTAAGGTTGCTGATTGAGTGGAGGTTTACGTTGCCATGTGCGCAGGGGGGTGCACCTACAACTGGGAGGGCCAAACTTTATTGAGTACCTAAAATAATTTGTGGGTTGGATTAAAATTTGCAAATGTTTAGGTTGTCGGTCTTGATTTAGTTTTTAAATTATTATTTTTTTTATTATATATGCATTCTTAGATTTAATCAATTTGTGATACTTGACCCACTTTCTTCTATCCAGGCTTTTATAAATGTGCCGTTAGATTTTCAGATGTACAGGAGTAAACATGCTGCTGATAGAAGACATTACTCCTTCATTTTCCCCTGTCAGTGCTTGGAAGCGCAGACTGCATCGTTGTAATTGCTTAATTGTTATTTATGTGCGTTGGAGGAACGAACATTATGGCCAGTGATGACTTCCGATTGTTATTTTGGCCAGCCTTTCTCTCTCTGGGAGAGCAAATACCAGCTAAGCTTCTACAGCCATTAGATTAAAACACTGTTTAGATTTAGTCTCTTGCCTGTGTAAAGTATGTTTCTTGTCTGGGAATTTTTTTGAGGCCTTTCCACTTATTGTCCACTTTTTTTAAATTTATCTTTTTGCTGAGAAGCTCAAGTTATATCTGCTCCTCTGTGACAATATTTTACAGTGGTAGAAATATCTGTTCCTAAATGAGATGTTCAAAAGCACTTGTAAGGGATTTTGTTTAATGGGCTTTTTCAGTGTGATGCCATGCAGTTTAACATAATCTAAAATAAGAATCTCCTTGTGCTGCATGACAGTCAGAATCCAGAAGTCACATGAAGCATGGCTTTTAAGCA
This sequence comes from Bujurquina vittata, assembly GCA_015106715.1. Classification (NCBI taxonomy): domain Eukaryota; kingdom Metazoa; phylum Chordata; class Actinopteri; order Cichliformes; family Cichlidae; genus Bujurquina; species Bujurquina vittata. Next base: position 13,061 of record VUQK01003257.1, on the reverse strand, counting down.
CTTTATTTGGCCTAAAAGCAACAGCACAATTCTGCTAATTCCTCTGCAAAAGCTGAAGATAAAAGCCGATGATGATGATACACCATAAAGCAGCTGTTAGTCATTGGAGTTTTGTGGTTTTGGAATAAGCACGCTGTTGAGGTTTTGCACATAGCTGCAAGGATCTAGAATCTTTTGGTCTGTTAAAAGTTAGGGATTCCGGATAAGGGGAGTTTTCTCTTAAAGTAGACCTATTATGCTTTTCTTTTCAGTGGTGGTCAGTGATGTCCATGTTAAACATGAAAAAAGTTTCAAATAATGAGATTAGTGTATGCGAGAGTGATCCCTGTGAGGGAAGCGGCCTGGTTGTCTTATGATGAACTTAACAGGCTGTTGTCTGCACGTTTTAGCAGTGTACTGCCACCAAGGGCTGACTAAAGTCTGGGGGCTACTCTTGTTTGAGCCAATGATGGTCATTCAACTTACTAACAAGGACTTCTTTGCAGGGAAGTGAAACAGACTTGCTTCTAGGGGTGGGTGGTATAGCTTCAAAAAATTTTCACCAGAGATTTCAAGGAAATTTGCTATAATTCTTGCTCTGACGATATTGAGAAAAAAAAAAGACAATGTTTTATTGGTGATTTGCAGCTTGCAGGCGACAGCATTTATTTTATCCATGCATTCATTCTTTTCTGATTATCCTGTTCAGATTCATGGGGGGGCTGGAACCTATCCCAGCTGTCATAGGGTGAGAGGCCTTCTCGCTGTGAGGCAGTGGTGCTAACCACCGTGCTGCGAGACTAAAAAATAAAGAGTAAATCTTTATAACCAGCTACTTACAACCCTGCTTGTCCATCATGTTACCACATAATTTCCATCTACCCTTTTTCTCTTCCTGTCATACTGACTCTAGTGCTCCAGTGATGCCTGGGGGAGTTTCATTTGCTTACTTTTGGCGACAAATCAACTGCTAGTATTGCCAAAACTATTTGCTCATCAGCCTTCACACACATGAACTTCAATGACATTCAATTGTAAATCCATGGAGTTTAATATGATGTTGGCCCACCCTTTGCAGCTATAACAGCTTCAACCCTTCCAGAAAGGCTTTCCATGAGATTTAGGAGTGTGTTTGTGGGACTTTTTGACCATTCTTGGAGAAGAGCATTTGTGAGGTCAGACACTGATATTGGAAAAGAAGACCTGGCTCACAGTCGCCACTCTAATTCATCCCAAAGGTGTTCTATTTCCGGTTGAGGGCAGGACTCTGTGCAGACCAGTCAAGTTCTTCCACACCAAACTGATTCGTCCATGTCTTTATGGTCCTTGCTTTGTGCACTGGTGCACAGTCATGTTGGAACAGGAAGGGACCATCCCCAAACTTATCCCACAAAGTTGGGAGCATGCATTTGTCCAAAATGTCTTAGTATACTGAAGTATTAAGAATTCTTTTCACTGGAACTAAAGGGTCGACTCAAACTGCTGAAAAACAACCCCACACCATAATCCCCCCTCCACCAAACTTTACAGTTGGCACAGTGCAGTCAGACAAGTACCATTTTCCTGGCAACCACCAAACCCAGACTAAGCCTTCAGATTTCCAGACAGAGAAGTGTGATACATCACAAAATACATCTCCACTGCTCTGGAGTCCAGTGGCAGCGTGCTTTACACCACTGCATTCGACACTTTGCATTGTGCTTGGTGATGTAAGGCCTGGATGCAGCTGCTCTGCCATGGAAACCCATTCCATGAAGCCCTCTACACACTGTTCTAGAGCTAATCTAAAGGCCACATGAAGTTTGGCGGTCTGTAGCGACTGATTCTGCCGAAAGTTGTGACCCCTGTAAATTATGTGCCTCAGCCTCCACTGACCTCACTCTGGGATTTTACATGGCCTACCACTTTGAGGGTGGGTTGCTGTCATTCCCAATAGCTTGGGTACTCCAAAGGCTCTGAAAGACTTTATTTCAGATAGTTTTTATGATGTCCGATAGAGCGGAGCATGGATGCTCCACCCAACCTAGTATTAAAAACTTTTGTTTATGAGGGCCAACCAATGAGAAGAAAGATGGGTTAATGGGAGGGTGGTCTTAAAGGGGGCGGTTTGTTTCAGATGGTGGATGAACTTGAAGGCTTTACCATGGCCCAGTTATTAAAATCTACTTCAGTAGAGTTCAAGAATGAAAAGTATGGAATTGAAAATGAACATAATGGGTTCATTTTGATAAAAAACAAAACAACAACATTTAATTCCAAAAGAGATAAGAGGATGCGGATGAATTTTTATAGAGATTGGATGTCATAGACTCTGTTACATAGAGGATGTGTTTGAAGGGAAGTGGATTTGGAATACAATGGTGCTGATGGAGCATAAAAGCCTCATTAAGTGAAATCAAGATCTGTCCGGCAGTGATGGCAGCTAGCCTCCCTCTCCATTTCCCAAAGAAGGCCAGTAAAAGCCAGCGAGCCACACCCACCCTTTATCGATTAACCACCATGTGACAGCCCAACATCCGTCATGCTGATGCTTTTATTTTGGTGGTTTTGCTCCCGCGTTGACAAACGGAGGGCGGCGTGAGGTCAGGTTTCCACGGTAACTGTCAGCCTCCAATCCCCCTACAGTTGAACACCCTCATTCATTACCATGGCAGCGGAGAGGCCTCGTTTCCCAGGGGACGAGGGGCGTGAGGGACGGAATGTGAGACGGCGGGAGAGGGAGGGAGAGGGCAAACAAGTTTAGTGAAAACACAGTAATCCAATATGGCTGCAATTGTGCCACAGCTAACTGTGGCTAATACACACTACTTGGAGAGAGGAGATACAGTCGTGTGATGATTAACCTCAGCCCAGACCTGGAAGACATGATGAAAGGACACACAGTGAAACCAAAGCCTCAGTGTTGAAGGTTAATGTGTTTTATAGTGAATGGATCAGAGTACTCAGGCTGCCAGGGTGACGTGGATAACAACCACATATATGGATTCTTAAAGGGTCATTTCACATGACTTTAATATTAAGTGCTAAAAGATTGATTTATGAAAGCAGGGTAGCTTTGAGGCTTCCTCTTGTGAAGTGTGAGATTAGTTTGGACAGCTCTGAGACTGTGAGAGGCTTCAAAGCGGAAATTAGAGAGTTGGTGACACTTGTTTTTTTTCATGTTTTTTTACAGTTTCTCCAAAGCAGCTGTGTCTTTCAGTGACCTGTGCAGCTCACAAAGAGGGATGCCCAGGAGAAACACAGACAGTCATAATCCTGTCCGTGGTTGCAAGTTAAAGTGACGTCATGATGGTTAATAGTTCAGAGCTGGCATGATTGCTGTAGTGGTTTATTTATTTATTTTTTTTAAATGGGAAATGATGAGGGTACACATTTAAACATGCTGATGAAGCGTGCAGATGCCGTCAGATGACTGGAAAGGAGTTAATGTCTGAAAGGGGCTCATGACTTTAACCTTTCATGTGTTAGCAAATGGTTGTTTTGTTTCTTCTTTCTAAAGTTAGGCTTCAGGCACATTCCTCAGACAGCATTTTGAAATGTGCTGTGCTTTCGATGCCTGATATGAAGCCAGTGTTTCCAAAATGATCTCTATCTTGTAAATTGTTCCAAGGCCATGATGCATATTATGAAAAAGAGCTTTTGCCCAAGTTTAGAAGTGTCTCCGGGGACCTTGTTTTGCATCCATATGATTTAGATGGTCTGGTATGATAGCTGTTAGGAGCACAAGGCAGGAAGCTCAGGCAGGAAAAAGGAAAAGATAAATATGAAGCCTGAAGTGTATTTTTACTGCTGTTAATTTAAAGTGTGCAACTTTGTAGCACAAATACACTGCTCAAAAAAAATTAAAGCAATACTTTTTATTGATCTGCTCAGTTAGGTAGCAGACGGGACTGTTAATCACTTTCAGTTGCTTTGGTGTTAATGAAATTAACAACAGGTGCACTGCCCTCCTCATCTTTTCACTAAATTCGAGCTATTGTCACAGCCTTGGCATCGGTGGTATCTGCTCCACAAAAGCTAGGCCATAACTCGAGAACGATGTGACCTAGAATGTTCAAATTCATGCCATAGATGCTGCTTCTAAAAATCTCGGATGAGTTTGAATCTCGGCGACCTTGACCTGAAGTTGCCCTGATGTTGTCAGGCATGCATGCAAGCACGTGGGGACCATACAGACTATGGAGTACCATTTTGAGTTGCTGCAATGAAATTTCAGTAAAAGCCTGCTGCACAAGTTTTTCACTGTTATTTTCGGGGTGTCTTTGAATTTGTCTCTCTGTAGGTTGATAATTTTCATTTCCAACAAACAAAGTGGCATCCTTTCATTCCTAACACATTATCCAGTTCATATCAGTATAGATATCCAGCATGAATTTTGTTCACTCATTGAGATCTGATGTGTTTGAGAAGCGAAGTAGCAAATGGAAAAAAACAGCAAGATGTGATGCAGAGTTTTAACTAGGTCTCTCTTTTTGTCCTTCTCTTTCAGATCTCAGTAACCTCAGCTCTCCCCTGTTGGAACTCTCCCACCCATCATCCTCTCCCGCCCCTCTTCCTCCTCTTCTCCTCTTCTCTTAGCCTTCCCTGCCTTCCCAACCTCCCTTCTCCTGCTCCCTCCTCCTCGGCCTCCAAGATAGATTCCCTCAGGAGTAAGGTTGACCTACTCAAACTGCCCCTGGCTCTCTCCACCAAATCCATCTCTGAGCGCAAAAGCCAGCTGGGAGGCGTCGGCGAGCATCGCGGCACGGCGGGAGGAGGCGGGGCTCGTAAAGCCCGCTCACCGCCGATCCGAGACATGGACAACGAGTCGCAGTACTCGGGCTACTCATACAAGTCCTCCCATTCCCGAAGTTCCCGAAAGCACAGGTGGGTCACACGATTTCCTTTTTATAATTTCATATATTTGTTTCTGGTCTGTTTTTTGCTCTACTGGCAGATTTGAATATTAGTTGGTTTAAATACTGGATCTTTAAATGCACAGTGTGATTTATACAACATAAGTAGAATGACAGCAACAACAACAACTTGTTTTTCTAGATTATTACATGTTTTTTTTTTCTTTTTCTGAAAGGGCAGTGCAGCTAAATCTGCAGCTGCTGTCTGATAAATCAGTGTTTGTGGTGTTTATATTGGTTACAAAACCCCAGTAGATTTGTTAAAGGTGTCTTGTAACTGATTTCTGTACAGATTTCTACCTCATGCATGCGGTTTCTAAACTCCAGCCTCTGAAATGATAATTAATTATGAAAGCTTTTTATCTCTTGGTAACAGGTACTGACTTGTGAGGTTTCATAATCAAATTTTCCCTCTAAGGAATCATCAATAACATTGGGACATCTGGTGTGCGTCATGAAAGCTCTCATTGTAACTTGGCCTTTGCAGACAATGTGGAATAAACCACATGCTGTCATCCACACTAGGAGATGTATTTTCACTTGTTCAAACACTGAACACTCACACATCCTACTAATAAAATGAAAGTAGAAATATAAAGTATTATTATTCATACATAACCTCATATAGAGCCAGGAAGCTTTAATTGTAAACATAAATATCAAACTCACTACAGTGACCTAAGGAGCATGTTTTCTGATGAACCACGCAAAGAGGCTGAGCGACCCTTGGGGTGCTTTTATGCAGGAAAACAGTGGAAACATTTTTACTTGATTTAACGCATTTTTAAAAAGCGATCAGTGTCGGCCATACTTTGAATATTCTTTCGGGCAAGACGGCTTTAATTATTTATTCATTTTTATTTCTGTGCATTTTGGGTTTAAAACATAAAAAAACATTGAGGAAATGAGTCATTGTAACTGTTTTTAAATCAAATGGAAAAACTAATTTAAAACAGACTTATTTCAGCTAGTAATTATACCGTGGAATGTCAGAGCCCATTTCTTTGTTTAGAAGGGAATTTAATAAGTTACAGTTGTGGTCAGAAGTTTACAGTCACTCATCACTGGCATGAATGTCATGGTAATTTGGGGCTTTTAATGTTTTCTGTGAACTGTTCTTTTTCCAGGGTGGCGTGATTGTACAGCATACATCTTTAATGACTTTAAAAACAAGAATTGAGGGCACAGGTTTTCTTTTCTTTTGGATTTCCTCTAATCCACACAGGGTCAAAAGTATACGTACAAGCTCAAATATATATACACATACACTCACTTAAATCTTTTAAGAAGGGGTACCAAAGATTCTACAACATATTTAAACTTGACAAGACCTACGAAGTTCTTTTTAGTGATCATGATTGACCACATCTGCTAGTTTCTCATAAAAAATATTTGTTTGACAGCACTTTTTGGACTGACCAATACTCACAACAATGGGAAAGGAACTCTGTGAAGATTTAAGGAGAATTGTAGATTTACATGAGTCGGGAAAATCTCTGGAGCAATTCTTAAACAACTGCTGATTCCAAGATCAGTTCAAACTATTTTACATAAGTACAAGTTATTTGGATATGTCACCACTTTGCCAAGGTCTGGAAGAAGACCCACACTGTCACTCGCAGATGAGAGGAAATTGGTTAGGATCTTCAGGAACCACCAAGGCTCAAGCCTCTCATGAACTGGCATCACTGTCCACAGTGAAGCAAAAGAAAGAAACCCATGGTTCCTGTCAGTGGAGTCAATGGTTGAGGACATTTAACCAAATATTAGTGTGGGTGTATTTATCTGTTTAAGCCTGTATGTATACTTTTGACCCTGTGTGGATTAGAAAAAATCCTAAATAAATGTAAACTTCTTCTTCTTTTTTTTTTTTTAAAGCATAATCACTCCACCCTGGGAAAACACCAGTTCAAAGACCATTAAAACCCCAAAATTCCTGATATTCATTCCCATGACGAGTGTATATAAACTTCTGATCACAACTGTATGTGTGGTGTGACAAGGATTCACCACAGCAACTGAATAACATCAATAACTAACAGCAGATTGGCACTGGCGTAGCATCGCCACATCATTCACAGAGGGAGCATGTAAAAGAAAGTGCTGCTGTGACTGTGAGTGTTACAGCCCTGTATATAATATATTTGTTTGTCTTCAGGGATCGGAGGGACCGTCACCGCTCCAAGAGCCGAGACAGCAGCAGTCGTGGAGACAAATCGGTCACCATCCAAACACCTGGAGAGCCGCTTCTCGATGCAGAGTCAACCCGCGGAGACGACAGGGTTTGTTACAGTGTTTTCTACTCTAATCTGTTTATACAGCTTCATCTATGACCTCCATTTAATCACTTGTGATTGCATTAGTTAGTGGTTAACTTTGCAGGTATCTTGTCTGTTGAAACTACAATGCAAAAGCTGTTAATGACTTTTGGTCCTAATGGTTAAAGGGAAACACTCATCTAAACCACAAATAGCCCTTGAAACCAATACTGTAACCTCCCCGCTCATTATTCATATCAAAAGGTTGTTGATCGATTCTCCCTCGTTGTCCCTACAAAGTGGGTTTTCTTTGAACAGCTGAAGTGTGTTTTGTCGGAGCCGCCGGTCATTTTATTTCAATCCTCTTCTGCCCCATCAGTTTGCGGGGACAGAGCAGGTGTTGACTTTAAATAGTGAAGTCGGATTATTTTAAAGTGCAGAGACGTGCTTTCATCAAGGAGCCCAATGAGACGTTTTTGTTCCCAGATGAAGTGAAGGGTCATTCTTTAAATAGTAAAGAGGCACTTATATTAAAGCTTAACCAACCCGTCATCCATCTTGGGACAAAGATGTTGAAGGCTTGATCCCTTAGCTTCTAATTTTAAGTTTAGGGCTTGTCACCTACTCAAAGGTCAAAAAAAGCAAAACCTCATTCCTCGATTTATACTCGCATCCCAAACAAGCCTTTTGTGTAAACATCTTGTGCTTATATTTAACTCAGGATAAACGGGCTTCAGAAAAATTCAAGAAAACATTTCTTATTCACTTGTTGGGTGATTTATTTACTCTGCTTGTTTTAACAAATCGATTGCACTGAATATAAACCAATAGAAAACAGCCCCAGCCTTAAGTGGAATTCTGTGAAACTGCATTTTTCATAGCTCGGTCAGAGCTGGGGGTGAATTTACTCTATGGTTTTAGTATAGGTATTATAGATGGTTAAAATTAAGCGTAATTACACAGGATTCATAAGTCATTTCCTTTGTTGTGCAGGATGACAACTGGGGGGAGACAACCACTGTGGTCACTGGCACCTCAGAACACAGTATCTCAAACGAGGACCTGACCCGCGTCACCAAAGACTTGGAGGAGTCAACTCCACTGGAATGCAAGCGTTTTGTGGGCCCGGCACTGGGAGGCTGCCTCAGCTTCTTCGCCCTGGTCACACCATTAGCCTTCCTCATCCTGCCACAGGCCTTGTGGCGTGACACCCTTGAGCCTTGTAACACTCCCTGCGAAGGCCTCTACGTCTCCCTGGCCTTCAAGCTCCTGGTCCTGCTAATTTCCTCCTGGGCACTGTTCCTCCGCCCTCCTCGTGCAACCCTCCCCCGTTTCTTTGTCTTCCGCTGCCTCCTGATGGTGTTGGTGTTCCTCTTTGTGGCGTCGTACTGGTTGTTCTACGGTGTGCGGGTGTTAGAGCCAAAAGAAAAGGACTACAGGGGGATTGTGGAGTACGCTGCCTCGCTGGTGGACGCCCTGCTGTTCATCCAGTACCTGGCTCTGGTGCTACTGGAGGTCCGACACCTTCAGCCAGCCTTCTGCCTCAAGGTGGTGCGGAGCACAGATGGAGCCAGCAAGTTCTACAACGTGGGGCACCTCAGGTTTGTGAAACCAGTCGTGGCAATTGGTAACAAAATAAGAACTGGCTTTTGGTAACAAAATAAGAAGAAGCTACAGAAAGATGCTGTGCCCCTATACGAGCATGCAGGGTCTCCTGAAGCTCTGACCTACAAACTGAGGGGATCCAGAGGCTCAGTTTACTTTATAGAGTAATTTTTGCTGCTGTGGTTTGGGTGTTTTATCCACTCAGAGAAAAGAGAAACTGCAAATCAATACAAAGTTGTTTCTAAATGAGTAATAAATATGCCAGTAAACTTATACTTGGGTGTCCTTGCGCTTGCATTTGAGAAGCTGTTTTATCAAGTCTGTTAGACTAATTTAAATGAATCCTTTAGTTTACAACCAAGAATGATGTTTCACTGCCTGTGCTCTGTGCATACATCCTGTAGCAGGAAAAAAGTAATTCAAAATATTTAACAAATGTCAATGAGATTGGACAGGTGTTTTTAAATTCCCCTTATTGCATCATTGATTCTGATGGCTAATGTTTGTGAAAACTGGTGCATACTATGTGCTGCTTTCAGTTCGTTTTGGGTGGTGTCAAAATTACACACACCAATTTATTTTGGTGACAAATCTAAGGGGACGTGTTTGTACACATCTCCATCATGCCTTTCTTTTTTTTTTTTTTTTTACTGTGAGCAACATGCGGAGGCATCACAACTTAAATCTGGTTTCGGTTTCCTGTTTTAGCGTCTGATTATTTAATACATCCCTCTATAGAGATAAACCAGTTTAATTTATGTAATTTTAGTAAGATTTCAGACAAATACAGGAAACACAGGAAGACCGAGTTGTTTATTTTATCACTACCCTAAATTTTCCTCCAGGACTCCACCTTCCTGATGTAATTCTGGTGCTCAAATACTGTTCAATATGAGATATGATGAATGCTGAAGTATTGTGATCATCCAAATGGATTTTATAATCATTATAAAAATGAATAATATTTTTTAAAAAATAATAGGTGAGACGTGTTATTATACAAGATCGTCATCAAAGGCAGAAATGTGAGGAAGGTGCTGAGATGCAGCTTACATTTGCGCCTGTATTTCTTAAGCTCTGCCCTTTGTGCAGTCAGCAGCTGTTGTTTGACCTGTACTTACTGTGCCACTGATGACTGACACTCTGTGTTTTAGCATCCAGCGGGCAGCTGTCTGGGTATTGGACCGTTATTACAGCGATTTCCCCGTCTACAACCCTGCTCTGCTCAACCTGCCGAAGTCCATCCTTTCCAAGAAGATGACCGGCTTCAAAGTTTACTCTCTTGATGGTAAATATAGCCTCGTCCCGGCTCTGACGCCTGTCGTTAATCCAGGAATAAATCTTTTTCTTTAATCATTGTTGTCATTTGTTAGCCTGCGTCAGAACAGGTGGCTTTTCTGCAAGAATAGGCAACATTAAGCCAGTTCAGCTAGCTCAGCTCTGCTGAAACTACCTGTCTGAACTCAAAAGGGCAATCCAATAATTCTTCCTTCTGTATTTTAGAAAACACCACCAATAACTCCACAGGCCAGTCCCGGGCCATGATAGCAGCTGCTGCCAGACGGAGAGACAACTCCCACAACGAGTATTACTACGAGGAGGCCGAGATGGATCGCCGGATCCGCAAACGCAAGGCCAGGTCAGATACAGTCCGCACTGGTCACTGATGACGAGGATAACAGAACATTTCTGTTTTCATTATTGATCCTGTTGGGTATATCAACGCAGTGCTCTGTTGCTCTGCTAGGTTGGTGGTGGCAGTGGAAGAGGCCTTCACACACATCAAGCGCCTCCACGAGGACGAGGCGGCCTCGTCCTCCAAACACCCCAGAGAGGTGATGGATCCTCGAGAGGCAGCTCAAGCTATCTTTGCTCCCATGGCCCGGGCCATGCAGAAATACCTGAGAACCACACGTCAGCAGGCCTTCCACAGTATGGAGAGCATCCTCACACACCTTCAGTTCTGCATCACGCATAACATGACGCCCAAGGTGAGTCCTCATTACGTTTGATGCACCTATTTGATAGTAAGAGCTTTGTATGCTGATCTATCTAATATCTTGAAACACATTCTTCATAAAATATGAAGTGTTTCTACACCAGATATTACGTAACCCATTTCCAAAAAAGTGGCTAAGAACACTAGAATGCTAACGTCGCATGATTTTTTTCTTTTCCCCCACGTGCGAGTGATAGTGTTTGAAAACTCAGGTTTAGCGTTAAATACGGGCTGTTTTTGAAATGGGTGCTTTGTTGCATTTCATAATTCTCCAAATGAAGACTGAACATGGGTTTGCATTGTCTTCATGAGCCAATTGAGGCCTTTCCTGGAGAAATATTTTTTGTATGAATGAGCAAATCTTGTCCCAGAGTCCTGCATATATGTAGAGTTCAGAATTGTTAAGTCTGATGGCCCCTCGGCTCAAAGGGCGCAGCATCCATGAGTTACAAATTTTTGAGTAGTCGTACTACAGGACAGTTTTTCCACTTCACATCTGTACATTTAAAAGTTGTTTCCTGTGTGTACAGCTACTTCTATGGATTATCTGAATCCTTATATTATTTACCATCAGTTATGTTTTTTTCCTTTTTAACCCTGAGAAAATTGTTGATCTGCCCAAACAGTTCCTCACAGAGTGCCGAACCCTTCCCAGCTTTACTTCTGCGAGACTCTGTCTTTCTGGGATATTTTCTGTTACTATATAAAAGCTTCTTTCAGCTGTTTCCTTATTTATAATAGGTCACCGCATCGGATGAATGTGCATATTGGATTTAGCACAGATTTTCAGGCCGGATGCCTTTCTGGACGCAGCCGGCCGGGGATTTGTCTCCTCCCAGTCTCGAACCAGGGATCTGGTTTTAGACTATGGAGCCACTTGTATTAAATATAAAAAGGGATGAAAGGGATCTTTGGCTGTACAGAGAAGCAGAATTATTTTTTACTAATTTTCAAAAACTAGAGTGTGGATTTTGGAGGAGATAGAATTAGTAGCTGCGATATCCTGGTGGAAGAAAACATGTACACTGTGATCATACATG
>VUQK01003255.1:38652-55730 GCA_015106715.1 Bujurquina vittata | reverse complement strand
CCGGAGCTGAGAATTTATGCATCATTCGACACATTTCCATTAAAATCCAATCAACAACATCCAGCTGATAAACAGACTGAGGCTGATCCATAATCCTTCCCCTCAGTTTCATCTTGGGAACAATTGTCCAGCAGTGCAGCAAGATAATTTGACTGATAATATCTTAAATTAAACTATATAAAATCAGTATCTTACTGCTTTTAATTTGCAGTGTACAGTCAATAGAGGTTAGGTGAAAGCAGCGCATGTTTGTGTGAGACGGTACACGGATGAGACGAGGAAAGGGGTTACGACTTTGCTCCAAGCCAAAGGTCTGTTGAAATGAAGAGCAACATCCTCTCAAATGTTATTCTTGCCTCATCTGAGATTAAACTGGAATTACGAGCCAACACATGATAAATTCCTACTTTGTATGCAGATGTGCTAATGCAAGCATTTTCTGAGTCAAGAATGGCACTCAAGGCAAATAAATGGTTGGCTTCTGAAGCAAGGAGCTAGAAAAATAACCCGAGCTCCTCCTCGGTAATCACAGCAGTGTAGCTGTATACATTAAGGGTGTGAACTACTGAGCTATTTTTACAGCAGCGTAAATGGTAAACCCTACCAACACAGGAAAGGTGCAGTCACAGACCAGTCATGGACAAGTGACAGCAAGTCCTGTGGGTTCTAGTTCAGAGTGAAATTCTGCATTGCAATAGCTCCTTTCTGCAGACAGCCTTGTTTATTCATATCTTGGAACCTAGCTAACCTAGCTAACCTAGCTTTTAGTTGCTTTCTTGCATCTTGTTTTCTGTTCTTAATGCTGTGTGGATTCTGTAAAGTTAAAGGGCTCCAACAAATTGGCAGATCAATAGAAAACTGTCTCTTTGTGTTCCCCTTTTAACCCTTTGTTAATGAGGCGTCGATTCCACAGCTTGGTTTTTAAGAGAGTTCAGCATTTAGCGGACTGGAAGATGACTGATTGTTTTTGTTTATCACTGGTCACTGGTAGAGACCAAAACAGAAAGATTCTGGAACGTTTAAGTCCAGATATTTTTTGCTGTAAATTTATCTGAGGTCGCAAAATTTCCTTTCAATACATGATTGAGCAAAATTCCCACAGGAATTCCTTAGGTATTATGATGCAAATGACTCCAAAGTCACTGATATCGGTCCTATTGTGGGGCAAGATATTAATATCGCTATTGAGCCATAACTGTCAGTTCTGTATTGTAGCTATGTTTAAGGTCACATTAAATAAGCTCAATAAATTTAAAGGAACTGTTTCTGTGACTGAAATATAATAACTGTCCTCTTGTTTCGCAGTACAGACGCGTGTGGTTCAAGGACAACAGGACCTTTTCATGTTCCTAGAAATAATTCACCTCTTTGTAGTAAGCTAAATCTGCTCTCCCTTTGGGATGAAATTACATGTTGTGTGTCAAGTTGAGACAGAGTAATACGCTCTGATTATCAAGCAATGCACCGAATCTTCAAGTATCTCCGAGGAATGCTAATCACTCTTCTATTGGATTTTTCTGTGACGCCTGCCATTAATCCTCACCACAGTCTCATGTGATGAAACTGTGGCACTCTTTTGAACGTAATTAACTCCCATGATCGCTTTTGAACCTCACTGCATTGAGTGCTCTGATCGAGAGAAATTACACCAGGCTATTGCGAGTATTTAATGGACCCACGAGTGTCAATTAATCTAGAGAAGCTTTTCATTGCACTTTCTTTTCATGTCCACTAGCCCAGGTTTTTATTAAAAAGCTCTTGTACTGAGCCTCTGCTTTTTTTTTGAAATGAACAACCTTCTAAGGCATTACAATAACCGGGTCCTGTTGTGATTAGCCCGAGGGTGGTAGACCTCCATCACGAACACGTGACGTTTTTCACTTCTGACTGTGTTCATGGCTACTAAAGATTTTGGTTTAAATGTTTGTGCTGGATTTTAACACAAGGTAGTGTTAACATCTAACCGTGCATTTAATATGAACAGTACTACAGAAGTGAGGAATACATCAGACTTTTGTCCTTCTGCAGTTCCCATTATACGTCTTTGGTTGATCAGCTCCTTATAGATGGATGAAATGGATATCTAACTGCCTCTTCAGTACGGTAAGTGAAAAACAAATCTTAAAAAATAACTCTCTGCAGATGACCAAGCCTCCAGTGTTGGCCACAAACAACAGTTGTTTGAATCCCTCAAACAAGTGACCAGAATCCTTCTTGGTGAAGTCGACCAGGACGACGCACATGCAGAGGACCTTCTTTTCTTTTTTGTTGCTTCACAAATAATTGCATCAAGTTTGATGTAGTTTTCAGCCTCTATTTGTTGTTGTGGGATGCCCTGAACTCTCACTGTATTGGTGGAAATCGAGTGCAACACTCTATACAATGTACAGCATGATTGCCTCTCTGGTCTTTTGTCAGTGTGGTTACTGTTTGCTGCACCTCATTGATTAAGGTTATGTTAGGTAAAAACAATATTTCTCACAGTTAGAGGAAACCTAACGTATGCACGCCCATCTATTCAGCACATCTTCCTCCCTGTAAGCGTTTCCTCGATTACAATAATGCCGCATGACTTCCTGCTTTACAGAATGTAAACACTGGATGTTGTAAGCTGTTAAAAGAGCTCAAGTTATTTTTGGCTTGGCAGTCTTTGATTTGGACTCATGTGGTGTGATCTCATTGGGCGTGTTGAGGTACACTTATTAACTTCAGTGTGATAGCCAGCTGTAGCAAACTTACTCTCATGATGATTTCATGTCTGCAAATCCTCTGTCAAGGTGGTGATGAGCGCTGATATTACAGCATCTGGCTGAACAATTATTCCCACAACACTCAGGGGAGCTTTGAGATTATGTCGCATTCCCCCAGTGAGCAGTGCAGCAAACAGCTCTCTAATTCTTTGTCTCCAGAGGGAAGCAGAGATGCTGAAAACAAAGCAGAGCAACAGATTGTGATAAATGACAGGTTTTCTGGTGTTAAGGTTTTCAAACCATATGTAGTCTTGTTTACGCTAACCCCATTTACCCTCTAGTTTCCAGAAACTAGTTCTCATGTTTTCACTCAGATTTTTTAGTTTGTCTTTTATCCTGATTGCCCAAAATTTCATAAAATATTTAAAGTGATTGTAATAAGATGTTAAATACAATGGTGGAAGCTAGTCCCATTAGTTATATTTCTCTTTGTGCCTTTGCTAAAAAACAAATTGTCAAAGTTTCCATGGATGCTAATGTATTTTAATATTTTAGATTACAGGATGTCTGACCAGAAAATGGCACTCCACCTTTGCTGTTTTTATATATTCTTTGAAAGCTATGTTTTCAGATTGATTGGACTGGTTTGCTTAGTCTTAGCCTTTGTGTACATGCTCTTGCACTTGGGATACTACACAGGATAACCACACTGCTACCATTCTAAGTAATTCAGTGGGGTCAAAATGTTAATTAAAGTCTTGCTTCTTAAAGGAGCTGTCAGCTTAGGTGAAGTAAAGTGTTACAGCTGTACATTTGTAGCCCAGATTTTTGTTACCAAGTACCTGCAGCCCATTAGTCTCTTAGTACTCCAGAACACGGTATATTAAAGCTTTGTTGAAGACAGATGTGCTCTGAAAACTCAACAGAAGTCAGAAGAAAGTTTGCAAACCATATTTTGTCAAAGCAAATTAAGTAGCTATGTTTTGTTGATAGCTAATTAAATCTTTTGAAGGACTATCAATTTGAAGAAAATGTTGATCAATGTTTTCTCAGAGATGGTAATTTATTGATGTATTTGACTGTAGCCACTTTGCTGATTTTAGGAAAAGAATTTGTTTAAAGCAACCTTAAAGGTTAAATACACCGAAACAGAATTTATATTGCTGTAATTCAATGCTTTGAGATAGGAGTTTGTGGAAAACAATCTATGAATTGAATCTTTATATACTGCATACTTGTGTGTCCCCAACTAAAATATCTGATATCGTAGCTAAATGTTATCGTTGAATAATCTGGATTTGCAGGCATTTTTAATAGGAGCTCGTCATTCCGCCAGATGGGTTTGGGTTTTTTTTAATGTGGTGAAGGGTTGTCAGAGGAACATGACTGGCACCAGCTTAACAGATAATTGTTAAATATTCACTAAATCAGTCTTCCAGAGTTTGCCCAGCTTCTAATCAAAAAGCGTGGTGGGCATCTTGAGTAATTGATGCATAGCTAATGACTTGGTGATTAATAGCTTGGCACAGGCGTGCATAAATGTGGCTGATCCAAAGATGAGAAAGGCCCGAAGACAAAGACCCTACAATGTTCTGTGACGCGTCGAAGGCCGTGGAATATTGTCAAGGCATCGCTTCTATAAAAGCCATCTAATTAGCAGAGTAAAGCTCAATGCTGGTTGTGTTAATAAGTGATGGGTGTTAATTAGGTTTGTCCAGGCATATGGAGATTTGCTCTCTGGATTAGCATGCCTGTGAACGACAACAAAGAGAGAAGACACAGTTGGTCTAGTTTGCTGACTCTCACTGCAAGGCTTCTGTGATGGCAGAGTATCCGATCTTTGGTTGGTGTTTTGATTAATATTATTCAGTTAAAGGTCTTTTGGGTTTTGTAAAGGTCACATTTTTGTTCTTCTTGACAGTGAGGTGACTGTTTCTGATCGGTTTCACCCTCCACTCCACAAGTGCCAGCCAAGAGATGAAAAGACACTAATTACTGACCTCTGTTCACACTAATGCTTTTCTCATTTAAATGAGGGTCAGCGGATTCCTCATCTGCATGCAAGCTACACAAAGCTGTTATTAAATACCAAGAGATTTTCTTACTCAGGTCAAGAGAGCTGATAAATGAAATCTGCTGCTGCATCTAAGGATCCCCCTGATGTGAGAAACAGCAGTACATGATGCCATTATCCCATACTGTGTGCCTAGCTAAGACAGATGGTCCCGGGGGACAAGAAAAGCATCACCATCAACCTCCCTCCTATCAGCAAAGAAGCTGTTGGTGGAACCAGCTCTGTAGTGGGCTAATATTAGCCACAGATAAGGACACCTACAGAGTGGGGACATTTGGCATCAGCTAGGGATATAGAGAAACCTTCAGTCCAGTTATATATATAGCCTGGAGAAAAGAGAAAGGGATGAGTACATGCTGCGATGTTCTGTCACGTGTTTCAAGGCCTTGAAAAATATCTCTGTGAACAAACTGCTTCCTCCTCTTCAGCATATGATTCTATTGTAGCCTACAGAGCATCTGTTCTCTATAGAGGGTTTTGGTATCATTGGTATCTTTCAATTGAAGTGAAAATTTTCTTTAATTGTGAAAGGGTATAACGCTGAGGCTTTGCCTGTTATGTTTATTCATTTTAGAGCATATTGTTCATGTCTGAGGTATATCAAATACAATTAAAGCTCCAAGGAACAATGAAAGGGAACTCCCAGCTGCACACACGTTGAGGCAAAGGCTGCTTGGGCGTTGTGTCATGCAGCTACTGAATGCCTCCTTTGTGTATTAGTGTGGATATCAATTACATTCCTCTATATAAATTTAAATGCAAATGATTCACCATGGTGCTACAGCCATGCCCTTCAATAAAAACTCAAACGCTTCACATTTTCGATTCATCCAGGGCTGTAGTTTAGACTAACCAAAGATCAAATTGATCCCATCAAGACACTAGGAGGAGTTCAAAAATGTACGACGGCTAGAAATCGCCAAAATGGCGTTGGACAATCAAAATGTTATAATGTGCCTGATCTCCCTTTCAGGATTACTCCTTTTGCACCTCTGGACTGCTTCTGGAGTTGGTGCTGTTGTTGGAATGTTCCTTGAAAATCCTGCTCTGTCCACTTGCATGTCAAAATCTGCAACTTCATCTCATCAGCATCAAACGAAGAGCAAACATCAACTTTGGTGTCAAACTGGCTGCGCTTTAATGACGATTGATGTGACTGCCCGACACTGCCCGAGCCTGAATGTGGCACATTGGGTCACAAGAACGATCAGGGGCAAGCGCGTTGTTTTTCTGGTCATGAAGCATAAATTCATCCAGAGGAATAAGGATGCCATCTTTGAGTTCTACTACTGTAATGTCCTGCTGCATTTGAGGAAAGGCCTAAATCTTCTCAAATGTCCACTTCTCCTTCAAACTGGCCTGAATTTCAGGTGGCTGATCATCATTGGTCCGCGTACCTAACCCAATCCCTAAATTGCTTGTACCTCGTTTTCATATATATTCTGTTAGAGACATGCTTATCATCTGTAGCTGTTCCTGCTATGGTGATACAGTAGTTTGTTTTCATTATTTCAACAAAAAGAACCAAATGATCAATAAGAACTGTGACTTCCTATCCCCTTCTGTCAGTTGCTCAAGTCATTTTGGCTGAATTACAAATGTTTCGTATGCTTTTGCTTACATTTGCACACACTAAACTGCTCATTAAAAGCAATAAATGCATATGCGGAATCAAATTAGATGTAATCCTGGTTTGGTGTCAAGCGAGTCAGCTGGCCAGAGGATGTTTAGCATAGAAGGAAAAGACTATCAAAAAAATTTCTTATCTGCATAAGCTTTACTCTTTGAGTCCCAGCCAATATAAAATTTAAGCAGTTATTATTCATCAAGAGTGGTTGGTACAAAGTGAATCTACATGCAGGGGTACTGGAGAGGCACCTTTCGCTCCCAGAAGAGGTTAGCTTCAAGAGAAGAAAACATTTTCCTTTAGTCTCATATTATCGCAGACTGCAATTATTTGGACAGTTACACATATGTGTTCTTGAGGCTTAGGCTGCTTCAGTATTGCTCATATTAAAGTGCAGCTCGGCACTTTAATGCAGCATCTAGTATTTTATTTCAAATTGAATGTGCTGAAGCACAAAGTGTGAAGAACACATTGTGTTAGGCTGACGATTAGGGTGAAGAACAAAGTATATCAAATGCATGCCTTTTTATGGTTTTTTTATCCTTAAAATTGAATATGGGCAGATAAAAGAAAAATCACATGCTGATTCAGTCGCGTCACTCTCAGTGTACTTTTTTATTACAAATTCACACGACTTTGGTTCCTGAGGTTGTGGGAAAGGTCTCCATGGATTAGACTGCACTCTGCCAGCACTTGATTGGGAACTGGAAATGAGCAACACACTTGTTGCTGTTTTGCTCAAGGTAGACCTAAGCAGTTTTTATGGTGTGACAGGCAGCTGTTGTGGGAGCCCGCCACCCTCTACAGTTTTGTTGGTCTGGAACTAACATGCATACGCATGCCAAGGCCCAGGGTTTCCTAGCAAAATATTAGATTGCAATGATTTGATCAATGTTTAATGTTGTCTGTTTAATGTTATGTCTCATGGGTATACTTGATATTTGTTTTCTTACACAGCCTGTTTTGTAGCTGTCAATTTGAGTTCTTTCCCCAATTTTGTGATTCTCATGAGCGCTCCTCCCATCAGTCATATTATCAGCACACCTGAGGGTTTACGTGTGCACTGAGAACGAGGTAACCTTTGATGCCAGTATGATTTAGCTGTCTAAATGAGCACTGGATATGGACTGTGACTCTGATTTACAATTAAATTACTTTTACATTTATGTCGTGGTTTTGGTGAGATTGTATGAACTAAAGATAGAACGACAAGAACCTTCCTTTAAGGTGGATCGAATTCGTTCTGTCCTCAGGACTTGACTGCGCTGCGTTTCCTGCTGTGTGACGCAGTGATGCACTGTCAGCTCACCTCTGCAGGTCTCCCTCTGCATCTTCTCCCGTATCCATCCCACCAATCCACTCTTTTCCCTGCACATTGCAGGCAGGGAAAAGGGACACACAGTTTACCTCTGATGCCAGCAGTCGGGTTTGTTGCCTTGCCCGTTTGGAAGAATTCCTGGTTTCCACTTTTCATTTGGCCATTTTGGGGGGTCAGGCTAGCTTAAATGTCACCTGCTGATCATAGCTCAATGTGTCATTGGCAACATGAAAAACGTGTTAGCGCACAGGTCCAGGTAGCTGTTGCAGTGCATTGTGGGACTTGTAGTATAAGTGGTGGGAACAGCATTTACCCGAGGGCCTTTAATAGTAGCTATATGAAATCATCTCGCGGGACATATAAAATTATATTGCGGGCCACATCCGGCCCACGGGCCTTGAGTCTGACACACATGATGTAAGTGCATTTACAACAAAGACAGGATTATTGTTCATTAAGCATTGAGTCATAAATTTAAAACAAAAAAAAAACATGCTTTAAAAAACTACAATCAGTATACAAAGTAAAAGCTATGGTCATTTTTTGTTTTGGCTCTCCTGTAAAGTTGGTGAAATGTCACTCTAAGCCCTCGTTATGTTATAATGTGGTCTAAGTTTAAAAGTTAGAAAAAGAAATCATCAAGAAATAGAAATCAGGACATCCTGCCATTTCATTTATTTAGAATCTTCATAATATCTTCCTATGATGTAAATAAATCAGGGTTATGTGTACTTGTATTGTGCTCGTTCACATCTTGGCCGCAAATCTTTGGAGGCAACTAAGTAGCCTGATGGTCTCATCTTAGTCGCACATGTGCATAGACATGCACGCAGGTGCACACACACACACACACACACACACACACACACACACGCACACACACACATACACACACGCACACACGCACTCCGTCTGGTCACTGGCTGCTGTCATCTGCTGGCATGAACACACACCAGCCCGTGTCCTCTGGGGGGCCTGGAGGGCTGTGGGTGGTATAGGGCAGGTTTTCTGGCAGGCCTTCAGGTCTTCACCCTGCACACTGGGCTGTCTGTCTGAGCCTCTTTTCTTGTCAACTCAAGGACTCCTCTATCAAGTGTCTGTCACTATCGCTGACTGTCTCTGCAGATAGCTAACAGATGTCTAAGTCAGAGTTGAGTGAGTGACACGGCATCACGTTGAGGGTGGTGGGATTATGCAGCATGTAAAAGGATTATAAGTGAAATGCTACCGGTTGTCTGCTGCTGTTGATGTGGCAGGAGACATAGTAGCCTTCTCGGATAATCAGCGATGTCAGGAGCATTTCGCTGCTTTTGAGTCAAATCTACATTGACAACCTTTTAGGGATGACTATGCATTTCTAAAAAGCAAACCTAATACCTTCTGAAGGGATTCTTGAACCCCTAAAGGCCCATGTAAACCTTTAAGGTTAAAAAAAAAATCCCTTACACCCACAGCTATTTAGTTTTACGTGTAGGCCTACATGCAGCTTTTCCAGAAAAACCTCTTTACAGTGTCTACTCTTTCTCCAATTTGTTCAGGTATTTTTCCAGTCATAAGACTCAAACCTGTAACTTCCAGGGTATCTCATAATGTTGCTCTGATTAGGGATTACTGTGGTAATACAGTGACATGGACATCAAAGAATCTTGAATTAAAATTAGTGCCAGAAATTCCATAAGAAAAGATGCTACTTGTCCCGCCTCTAGTCCCAAAATTGAAAAACAAACATTCCAATCATATTGTGTTGAAATTTGATTCAAGGTTCAATCCACATTCATTAAGATAGAGGCTTTGCAATAACTGGTGACCAAAATGACTGTGGAGTGCCGAGACGTCCTCCTTCCCATCCTTACACAATCCTGGATGTATGCAGCACATCTTATCAAACAGGAATATAATTAGCAGTGAGTAAGCCATCCTAAAGAAGCCTGAGATCCATCAGTGTTGTCAGCTAATTTAGGCTCTTGAGTAACTCCATTTTCCTTTTTTTTTTAACCTGATCGTTTTTTAAGAGAAGATCTTGTATCTTGAACATTCCTATAATTATAAATATATAATAGAGTATTCTGAGAGTTGTCCTTGATATTTTAGGCAAAGTAAACATGTAGTATTTTAGTTTATATGCTAAGGACGAAAGCTTTAATAACTGTAAGATAAGTTGGATTACACGTGCACTATTCACTGAATTTTTGTAAATTTATTTTAAACACTGATTATTTACAAAACTTAAAATGATTTCCTTCCATATGAAATACAGAGCACCAGTGAAGATGGTTTTAAAAATATAGGAGTAAGGAGAAATATGAAAATGTTGCAATGATGTAGATTTGTTCCCATTCTGGAATATTTGGATAATATGTTAAATGGACTGAGATAAGTTACTGTCACTGTTAGATGGTAGTAAACGTAACGGTGCCTTCAGTTTTCAGCACATGTACTGCAACTAATGCTGTTACCAAACAGTAAAAGTGAAACATTTTCCGTTGAAGTAAATCTTTGGTGAATTTGGTGTGCTTTACAGGCTTAATTACAAGCAAGAGAAAGCAATCACCAACCTTACGAGGGCTACTTTGACACAGCTGATACACACCAGGTGGTGATGATGTACTGGACTGTATTATGTTGAAATGTACTTTCACTATACTGTATATTGAAGTGATCATACATTATTTTCCAATGCTTTGTCAGCATAATGCTGACCAGTACACCACCCACACCCAATGAAACCTCATTAATAAACATTAAGTAAATTTATCACCAGATTTCATAAAAGTGTTCCTTATGAAGAACTTGGTGAGTGCACCAATAAGTTAATGTTACCCTTGAGATATTTCACTTTGTGAAAAATGCAACATATAACCTAACAATCCCGTGCATGTAAATTATTATTATTATCTTCCCTAATTACTCTATCTCATTAAGCATTTTCTACTAGTTTTAAAAAGACAATATTTGAGCTTAAAGCTCATCTGAGACAAATTTTCCATCTAACTAAATTCACAGTAATCACAGTGTAAGTGTTACAATCCAAGTTTTCTCTCAAAGAGGGATTCTGTGAAGATATTCTAATTAAATCATTACACATTGGCAGACATTATAAGGAAAAAAGGATAAACATCTGAACAGATTTCCCCGGAGTCTTTGTGTCAAATACAGAAATAGTTGTTTTCTTTTCTTTGAACGGGGTTATCTTTAGTTTTACTCGAGGGAGACGAAGGATATGTGGATGAAGCATTAAGGTAACAGGTAACATAACTTGTTGTTACTTTCATGAATGACTTTTATTTGTGCAATATAAATCATATTTGAATTTTAAATTTAAACCTTCCTAAAGGGATCAGTAGTTTTATGAACTGAACTGAATTGAATTGACTCACATTGTGAATGCTCATGTAGTACATAATTTCCAGGTTTTCTGTATTATCAGTCATTGCACTCTGCAAAACTGTAGATAATGGCTAAAATGTAAAAACTAAATGTTGTGTCAATGTTATCTCTTGTGCAGATGCTTTTCTTTCCCTGATTTTAACATTAATGCTTTATTACTATTATGCTGATAATCTTCATGAAACCTATAATTATGTTTTGAATGGATCTTCACTCTGCTGGGGAAATCACTTAAATCTCAGAGGCTTTTTGTTTAATTTGCAAGAGATGGGATTTTAATTCCACTGGCTAATGAAAACTAATGAAAACTTAGATTCAGATTTCAGTCATAGATCAGCATATCAATAGCGCTGATGCAAGGCATTTTAATTCATTAACCAGCCTAGAATAAGGATCCCTTATTAAACATTACTCTGGCTTTTAACTGTACATACTTTCTGCATCATCATTTACATTTCATGCATTCAGTTTAATCTTGTAAACAGTAAGGCTTGCCGTGAATGTGAAGAGAATGTAAGTTCACATCTTTAAGGAATTTGATGGACATGTTTGTGGCTGCAAGGTTTGAACTTTCAGGTCACAGCCTTACCCTATAACCACAAATCCAACCTTTAAAGGAGCGCATTTCAAAAGAACCAATAATCTTCAACAACAAGTGTAATTTATAGGTCAGTGTAGCTAAGTCACGGTAGATTAATTCAGAGACATGAAGCAGGGCATTGCCAGAGACTGAACTGAATGAAATGTTGAATGGACTTCCCTCACTTGGTGCAGGGGGAAGTGAATTCTAATTCAGCCATAGTGCTGCACAGCTTACTAATACACCACTCAGAGTGCAGGATGGAGGCCGCGTACGGTGAGCAGTGAATAAAGACTAGGATCAAGGCCAAACCAGACTCTCAGGTTCCGACCTTGAGGTTGCAAAGTCTCCACATGTACTGGCTGAGAATAATGATGACTTGCCTTTATATACTGTATATGTGCAGGTCGCTTTGTTGCAAACTCTCCATTAGTTAGCGCTGAAATAAACTCCTGCTTGTTTAACTAAATATAACGTTAACTGTCCTTGTGTGAATAAATCTCATGATGCATTAAAACAAGCACATTTCAGAGACTAGACTTCAGAGCCTTTAAAAAAAAATTGTTTGAAATATACACGAGCTGTTCACATGCACTGTAAGAAAATCTTAACTTTAAGGAGAATGTAGATAAAGGATTAGAAATGTAAGAAATGGGACTGGATTTGAACCGGGGAATCGCTGGTACAATTAATAAAGACACTCAAAATAACTCCTATCCTTGTACAAAAACTTGTCTGAACATTTCACACTTCAGGTACACGAACTGGAATATAACACAAATTGTTTATAATGAGCACTTCTCTAGAAAAGTGAGTTTTCCACCTATCATGTAGCTGATCTGATCTGGGGTACACCCATGTACTGAAGGGTCCACTGACAGTAAACTGAACATCAAGTTGCCCCTGATGGGAGACAATTGTCTTGCATGGTATGTGAGTTAAGTGCATTGCAAAGCATTTTGCAGACCTACTGAAGTTAAAAGGCATTATAAGCGCAAGACTGCTATTATTGGAAGTAACAATAAATAAGTTATTGTCTCCATGGTCTATGATGTTTATAGAGGACACTGATCTGTAGTGAGAAGCAGGTAGAAGAGAACTTGGTCAGGTGGATGTACACACTAGAGAGAAAGGGAACGAAAGTCAGTAGAACCAAGACAGAATATGTGTGTGTGAATGAGAAGGAAGCAGGTATAACAGTAAGGCTGCAAGGAGAAGATGTAGTGAAGGTGGATGAGTTTAAATACTTGGACTCAATCATCCGAAGCAATGAACAGTGCACAAGAGAGATGAGGAAGAGAGTGCAGGCCAGGTGGAGTGGGTGGAGACAAGTGTCAGGGGTGTTTTGTGACAGAAGGAAAGCAGCAAGAGTAAAAAGGAAGGTTTACAACATTGTAGTGAGACCTGCTATGATGTGTGGTTTGGAGATGGTGGCCCTGACAAAAAGACAAAAAGCTGAGCTGGAGGTGGCAGAATTGAAGATTTTCATTGGGACTGATCAGAATGGACAGGATTAGAAATCAGAGGGACAGCTCAGGCTGAGTGCTTTGGAAACAAAGTTAGAGGGGCAAGGTTGAGATGGTTTGGACATAGGTGCAGAGTTGATATACTGGACAAAGGATTCTGAATATGAAGCTGCTAGGAAGAGGAAAAGAGGAAGACCACAAAGGAGCTTCATGGATGTGACAGAGGAGGATGCTGGGGACAGGGTGAGATGAAGGCAGATGATCAGCTGTGTTGACCCCTAAAAGGAGGAGATAAAAGAAGAAGTAGTGACCCTGATAACAAGTCAGCTATTATACAGCAGTTATACAAGGGAAGCGGCTATCACCGTGCTGTGTATTAAACACTTGGAGTAATAAAATAATGCACGTCATTTTTGCAGTATGCATTTTATTCCCACATTCAGACTTAAAAGCATGTTAAGTCAGAAGAATGACTTCTCAACTTTGGAAATGAGACAAAATGTAGGTACTTTTACAGTAAGTTCACCTGTGTAGATTAAATTACCCATCTCATACACAAAAATACCAACATGATTGCTAATATTTGTCATTTACATCATTTACCAGCTGAAATATCAGTGTAAGCAGGCAGTTTGGCACAAGAAGGCCTATAACATATTTTTATTAAACTATTTTATACTATACTGATAATTCAAACATTAAATTTGCTTCAGGTAAGAAAAAATTTGAGGGTTTTGTTTCAGGTCAAGTGCAAAAAGCTTAGACGGTAAGGCGAGAGTACTGATCTTTCATTGTTTATATTTATATCACGTTTCCACATCCCAGTAGTGTGAAACAGCATTGGTAAAGAATTGCCAATATGCACTGCATTCATTCATGTTGCATGTTTGCACAAAATATTTTCTGTAGTAAAGCCTGAAGCAAATACCTTCAGCTTCTTGCCAGTACCTAGTCAGAACATTTTTATTCATTTTTTCATTGTATGCACAAATTTATCAGTGATAACCATGCCTGGAAGAGCTGGATGATTTCAATACAGAATCCTTGTGTGTGTTTGTCCGTAAACGTGCACTGTATTTTTATTTTTTTTAAACATTCACAGTTTGGAGCAAAAATACGTCAACATATTATACTTGACAGTCATATCTCATAAAAAAATGTGTATTTTATTTAATACCTGTGACATTTGTTTGGCATTTGAAGCCGCCTCCACATCGTTCTCATGCAGGACGTACAGGAATCAGATCAGCCATTTATGGATTTAAATCCCAGGATCAGAGTGTTTCTCTTAAAACGCCCTTGAGTTGAATTCTCGATGACATTTACATCTGGTGATTGCTATTTTAGATAGGCAAAGCGCCGAGCGCGTTATTCAGATGTCATCGGGGTAGTAGGTAGCTTTTCAGCTGAAATTTCCTTTCGCCTCTTCGAGATAGAGTCGAGAAAATATGAGCGTCACTAAAGCTGTCTGGCAGAGTGACTTTTCCATTACGGGTGCTGTTGTGACAGTGGGGAGTTGGGTGCAAATGAGAGCATGCATATGTGAGACTTGATCATGTACACGTGGATTTGGGCAGTGTTCAAACACTGTGAGCTTGTATGTGCAAGTGTGCATGTGTTTGCTTGTTGTAGCAGGTGTCTTTGTGTTCGTACATGTGTTTATCTGCGTTTGCATGTTGGTGTCAAGACAAATGATTGGAACAAGCCTGCTCTATGTTCACATATCCATCACTGTCACACAAATGGAAATGTCACAGTTTTCTAGTCAATATTTTTGAGGGTTTTTTTGTGTTTGTGTATTTTATTACCAAAAATTAATGTGCACCTATGAATAAAATATAGATAGATACTTTATTGATCCCGGAGGAAATTAGGAAAAATGTTGTCCTCATTTAAAGTGGTGTCAGTTTAAGCAATTCATTTGTTTCTTGGCCTGTATTCTGTGCAGGTCAGAGATGAAAGGACCCAAATCCAGCACGTCAGTGGCAGGGTAAAGGTCAAACTCAAAATCCTGAATCAAAATAAGCAAACTAGATGAGGAACAAGGCAGAAAAATTGAAATGTGCAAAATTCAACAAGGAAAAAAAAAGAAAGAAAAGAAAACACAAGAAAATGCCCAGAAAGTGTGACTATTTGGTGAACCAGCTAAATCTCACCTGGAACAAAGGTGTGTAAAAAAGTATCTTCTGAAAATAATTGAGTGATTAAACATGCTGATCCGCAGCAGAGCAAGTAATCACAAAAGGCAGCACATGAAACAGACTGGCAGCGAAAGGAATGAAATGACCCAGAAAGATCTGCATGACAGCCATAAAAAGAGCTGGTTTGGAGTCGCCATATCTAAAGGAAAGGTGCTAGAGTGTTTTAATTACCTCCTTTAGCATAGGATCCCTGAATATATGAAAAGCAAAGCACCATCTGCAACCTAACGCCATCATTAACCTAACTGAATCTACATGTAACATAGATCATCATGTAAATTACTGCTGTCTAATAGGCAGACATGTTTTTGAACTTGTTAAACCAACAAGCAATCCATGAACATAGCAGTAGTTTAATAAGAATCTGCATAATATGAAGTTGATGCCTGATAATTAGCAATATTTAAAGATCAAAGTAAATTGAAAGTTTTAGTAAACTAGTGTTTGTGCAGTTGGATTTTCTGGGCACTGTGGTCCTATCTTCTTGCATCCCTTTGAATTTTCCATTACTGCCACCTCATAAGGTTTTCCTCTGAGGTCAAAGAAAGGGGATTTGGAAAAAACACAAGTTTCTTTTAGACTATTAGACTTCAACCATGTAATTAAATGAAACACAAGGCAAAACTAGGCTATGGACGGAGCTTAGGATGGTGTAACCAAAGTCACACACGCTCTTCTCAGCATCAACATCCCTGAGTTTTCAAACTCAGACCAGCTGCAAATCTCTGGACCAGTCTCAGTTATATCACTAACCATGATAAATGTACAAAAATTCATCATGGTTATGGTGTTGATGACAATACAATATACAGGGACTGCAAGGTGTCATAAGCAGTGCTTAGACACACCGTGTACAGAAGACCAGCTCTATCACAAACATCAGGTTTTCAGATGAAACCATCAGTTTGACAGCATTTCCTAAATCTGGCAAATGATGGACGAGTACCCAGAGGATCAACCCAATAAATTAACAGAACAGCAGTCTAATCATGTTAGCAACACCCACAGACATCTGGTAAACACTTCAGCTGGAACCATGCAAATGAACTCTGGCATAATGGTCGCCCAATTATGGATTTAACTGATGGGGGGGGGGGGGGGGGGGGGGGGTTTTCACTGAAATTTTGACTGGGATGCTATGTATATATGTTTTTTTATTTTTTTAATTAAAAAAACACATTGCATGTATTTTTGCATGTGCAATGAATGCTTGCATGTACACCAAGGAGGTGTTTGTGCGTTTGTGTCCGTTTTCATTTGTGCTGAATTTTCTTTTGTCTCAGGCTCATTCTGTTTTTTTCCTACCTATTTATAATACTTTTTTCATGCATGTGTGTTTAAGCAAATATACATTGTTACATGTTTGTGTTCAAATGTTTATTTTTTTTCCCAGATATATTCAGAGAGGACCTTTTGTGCATTGTGCACATGTGCCCCCCCACCCCCCACCCCCCACAGACTTCCCTATCTCTACCTGACAGTGTGACAAATTTACATTACGGAGCTCACCTGTTGACATGCAGGGGGCATGAAAGATAACTATCAATATTACCATGGTAACTGTGGCCCTGCTGTTACAAGAGACCTACAATGCCACGATGCAGTGTATGCCTGTGTGTGTGTGTGTGTGTGTGTGTGATGGAGTGGGTGTGTGTGTATGGTGGTGGGGGTGGTGGTGGGGGGGGGGGGTGGTGTTGCTTACAGGGGTTGGGTGTTTTTTTCCAGAGGTATAGTC
>VUQK01003252.1:26109-37034 GCA_015106715.1 Bujurquina vittata | reverse complement strand
TATATATATATATATATATATATATATGTGAAGAGAGATCAGATGAATTGCAAATAATTGCAATCTCTTGTTGCCGTGAAAATGAACCAAATCATAAAAAAAAAAACATTTCCACTTCACAAAAGTACCTCCAGACATCATTTCAGCGCTACTCTCATTATCACATGCAAACGTGTTGGCGGAGTCCTGACATCAAGAACTTCAAGGAGAGAGATTCAGTTGTTATGAAGAAGGCTTCAGGGTGCCCAAGAAAGTCCAGCAAGCACCAGGACCCTCTGGCCTGGTGTCAAGAAGGGCAGGAAAGAAGCCACTTCTCTCCAGGAAAAACATCAAGGACAGACTCATAATCTGCAAAACGTTCTGGGGTAGAGTAATTTTTTGAAGCACCTTTCCAATTGTTTGGGACATCTGGAAAAATAATTGGAGAAGAAAAGGTGAGTGTAAAACATTCTGTGACTATTCATTTGTGGGATTGCTTCTCATCCAACGGAGTGGGCTTACTCACAATTTTGTCCAAAAACACAGCCGTGAATAAAGAATTGTACCAAAACATCCTCTGAGAGCAACTTGAACATTTGGGTTCATACTGTATGAAGGGAACTCCCCAGATCTTAATCCCATTGAGAGCTTGTGGTTCATTACCGTTACGCCACCACCGGCCTGAAGCATTGATACAAGACAGGATGGATCCATACTTTCATGTTAGTAATGGCCAACTCAGTTTCCTGTTCTTAATTGTCTGGCCATAGTCCTAGGACCTCTGGTATTAACAAAGCATTTTTTCCCCAGAGAACTGACTTATTGGATATTATCTCCTTTTTGGACCATTCTCAGGCAAACCCAGAGCCAGCTGGGTGGGAAAATCCCAACTACTGAGACCAGCCTGTCCAGCACCAGCAACCACGCCACGTTCAAAGTCACTTTCATCCTCATTCTGATTCTTGGTTTGAACTTCAGCAGGTCAACTTGGTCCATGTCTACAGTACATGCATAAAACAATAGCTATATTGTACATATTATAATTTGATGACTTTGTTTTACTGACTTAATTAATTAAATATTGGTTATTTGTTCATATCTGTATTTTCTTCTGTATATGCTTATCCTTTGAAAATAATTATCAATGCTGAGCCTGGAGCGTCCTATATATTTAAAAGTTAATGTATGTTTGAAGTTTGGCTAGTTTTTCTATTGTTTACTGTGGCTTGAAATATCAAAAGAATGTGGACATCAAAGGTTTTTTTAAATGTGTGCTTGCAAATTCTTCAAGTTCATCAATGTTTCCTTTGTCGGACTCATTCAAATTGTAACATGTGATCATCAATATCACAATTTAAGTTCATTGTGTAGCTTAAGCTGGTGAAAACTTCAAAGTTTTCTGTGGTCAAAGTCAAGAGTGCTGTAGCCCACTTATGCCACCCCTAGCCCCCCCTCCTGACATCTGATAGCACCTGTCTGTGAAATTTTCCTAACTAGAAGCCTGTCTTCACTCTCATCAAAATTACCAGAAAAAGTGATGTATTTACTTCAAAATTTGATTTAAAAAACACAAACAACACAGGCCGTTGGCTATAAATTGCTAATGCTGCACAGTCATATGTAAAGTGCTAATACCAATATGTGACCCACCTGCCACTGGGAAACAGACTTCAATACAAGAGCAGTAAATTTGGGTCAGAGTAATGAGCAACATCACAAACTAACCACCTCTTATCACCAGTTTAAATTCACTTTTTATATAATATATATACATTTATGCAAATTTGTACCTTCACAGCCCACACTTTGGGA
This sequence comes from Bujurquina vittata, assembly GCA_015106715.1. Classification (NCBI taxonomy): domain Eukaryota; kingdom Metazoa; phylum Chordata; class Actinopteri; order Cichliformes; family Cichlidae; genus Bujurquina; species Bujurquina vittata. The sequence continues at coordinate 35,243 of VUQK01003252.1, read as the reverse complement.
ATCACTGGTCTAAACGATCCAACCAGCATCCACAGCCAAACGCTGTTGAACTAACGTTTACAGTTTAACTGTTTGCATTTTTTGACCCTTCTTCCCACCAGAGGTCATGCTATACATTTACAGCATTATAGACTTCTAATGTACTTACATCAGGGGATTGTGCTTCCATCATTGCAACAAACGACTGGCTTTATGTTTCTTGATGGAATATGCTTAGCTTATTCAGGCATAGGAGCATAATTTTGCTCATTCAACTGCCATCTTTTTAGTTGCAGTATTTTAACAGATTTCTATTCAGAGTTCTTCAATGTAACCCATGTATTAGCAGTGTCATCTACCCTATAATAAAATCTAATACCTTCCAGATAAATGTGCAGTTACTGGAGGAATGTAACAGCAGTGGTTATCTGGCATCCACTACGGTGGCACAACTGAAAAAAAGGTGTAGGATTTTGACTGATTTTCTCTAGCAGTATCATTTTGTCTTGCAGCACAAGAGTCTGAAAAATCAAGATTTTTGCATTAATCACTGTCTATATAATTTTGTTTTAGCAATGATGGGGCAGGAAGGAGTGAAGCATTTTTATTAAAAGTTCAAATCAATGCCAAAACCCTGAGAATAGTCTCTGCAAGAATGATACATCAAACCTGATCTTTCTGCCTTTAGGAAAAGGCTTAAATTAAGCTTAGTTTCTCCCTTTTCCCCCCCTTTTGTCTTACGTTGATTGTCAATGTACATGTAGAGTGTATGGGAGTCGCCACTTTCTTTCTTTCTTTCTTTCTTTCTTTCTTTCTTTCTTTCTTTCTTTCTTTCTTTCTTTCTGTGGTCTATGTGCCACATTCCAATACTATTGACCTAATTCAAATAGGTTGGTAAAGTGCACATTCATAACACCCTTGTACTGTATTGAAATAAGCCCTTCTAGCTGTCCACGTCTACCGCTTGATGAATAACTGAATATTAATGAATGAACGAAGCCCTTGAAGTGCCACACTGATCAGCATTGTTTGCCAACACATTTAAACTCCACATGTTTTATCTAATATTTAATGTAAAGTTGTAATACTGGGTTTACTGAAAACGTACACTTTAAAAATGACAAGAAATGAAGCAAAATTACTTGACACTATGCTTGGCTAGTAATTTAAATGAGATAATCTCCCTTGTCTGGAATTCTTCAAACTATGGATAAAATATAGATATATATATGCCAACAAACAGACACACGTGTTTGAATCGCACGAGCTTCCATCAGAGCGATGGAGTTCTCAGTCCACTGGCTTTAAGTGTGAATGAACTGCTGAGAGAAGTGTATCTGTTGCAGAAGAGTTACAGTGTTTTTTCATACTTGCATGTAACAGTAAATCCCTAATATTTATACTAATTACTTATCACTCAGTATATAAGGATACCAAATTTTACAAAATGCAACTCGACCGTCAAGGACTCTAACAATACTGAAATAGCCTCAGCTATAACACAGAGAAAAGCTGAGTAATAAATGTTATGCAGCATTATGGTTTCTCTGTCTTCCAAGTGTCGACCTGCTGTCACTATGTTTTCTCTCTCTCATTCTTTCGCTCTCTGTGCACGAATGGGATTATATGTGAAATTCTTTTAGGGGTGTAGCACACATCACCTTCCCTGCAAAGCACAAGTCCTGATGTTGATTCAAAGCCATATTGTCATCTAAGCATGGTATTTTTGTTCAGACTGAGTTTGTAATTGTCTACCTGACTCAGCAATACTAACATTGCCTTCTTTTCATTCTGGTCTCACTCCGGCACTCCAGCCTTGGCTTTTCCATTTGGGACCCTGGCCCGCTGCCTACTAACAGCCCTTGTCTTCCTGAATCCTGAACTTACCTGAAATTTGGAATATCCCCAGACCTATGGACCTGCATATCAGCCCAACTCCCCTGCCATATTTACCATATATACTGTCCCAAAAGCTAAGGAAAAACTCATTCCATTGCACTGAAAAGAATATGTAGTTGTTAAAAAAATGCTTTGCCAAAACACACAGTTGGCCAAATAACACATAAGTTTACAGCCCACACTACAGCAGCAAATCTTTCTTGGTGTATGAGAAAGAGCATCACTGTCCAAGGAGAATCAGACATAAAACGGTAAAGACTTGGAAGGCAGGGACAGAGCAGAACACAGAGCAAGCAAATAATTCACACCCAGAACACCTTTACCTCTTTGGATCTATGATTCAGTGTTATGTCTGCTCTAAGAGAAGAACACTAACACAAAAGTCAAGCACAGGGTGTTTTGATGCTGCAGGATCTGGTAAACTTGTCATCTTGGATTCAAGGTCGAGAGAGAAATATATGATCATGACTTCACAGCCATCTTGGCGGTTGTTTTGAAGGCCCTGGCCAAATGAAAGGGGGGGGCAAAAAGCCTCTACTGTGTAATTTCAGTGGTGATGAAAACTGCACATATAGAATCACCAGAAAAATCTGATTTAAAAATAAAGACCTTGTCCAATATAAGGTTTACCAGTTTTCTCCCCCTGAGTTACACTTCTACCCTATGCATGTGCAAAGTTCCATGATATTATGTCTTCTGTAAAGGCTCAGTCCAGCTTGTTTTTATAGATTTAAGCTTTCACTCTTCAGCTCTCCAAATTAATTCAAAGCATCTTATGGGAATTTGTAAAATAGTAATGAAATTTAAGCTGTGTTTTCATGTTTCTTAAATAGTTCAAAGTGTTGACAATCAATATATCTTGCAATTCACATTAGATCTCACAGCTAGCTTTGTTTTCATTGACACACAAGCTGAGTGATCCAGGAGTTGTATTTTTGTTTTGTTTTGTTTGTTTCTTAAACTGGCAACACAGCGGTGCAGTGGTTGACACTGCTAGCTCACAGCAAAAAGGTCTTTGGTTTGAATTCACTGGCCCGTCAATAATGTCCTGGGTTTGAATCTGCTGGCTGGGGCCTTTCTGTGTGTAGTTTGCATATTTTCTGTGGGCCCTGATGACACTCTAAAACTTAATCGAGTGGTTTTGCTCCCTAAACTTAACCATGCAACAACTGTGTAAGTGTAAAAGTTATAGCCCCACAAAGGACACAAACCCCAGTCTCCAGAGTGAAAGTTGTGTCTGTGTAGCAGGCGGGACTTTCCAACTGGAAACACACAAATAATGAATTTGAGACATTGTGATCTACAGCTGTCGACTGCTTAGCTTCAGTTACTCATTTCCTTTAATATGATTTTGCCTGCATCTTACACCAGGTTATTTTTTTCTTTTCTCAATTTCAGAAACCCTTTTAACTTAAATGTCTTTTTGAGATTACAATTAAAAATTGACACTAATGTGTTAAAGGAATAAAAAGATAATAATGATGCTCAATTGTTGCCTCCGGTAGTTACAACAAAAACTGAACTTTCATGTTGGCAGTGTGCAGAACATCTGTATGAGACATTTATTATATTGGGTTTTATTTAGAAAAAAAAAAAGACAGTTGAGCACATTCATCATAATTGCAGTCCTAATGGATTTTTGGGAAAGAAAGAGAGGGCAGCTGTTTGACCCTTTTAATGGATGTTAATTGGCTTGGATGATCTGAAGCCTTCCTTAGAAGGAACAGGTCAAACATGGAGTGAATTCCTTCTTTTACTATCAAACTTAGAGTACAAAGATCCATTTTTGTCAGGCTGCAACATTTGTTATGCTGTGGAAATGTTTTTAAATACTTTTGAAAGTATTTAGATATAAACGTACCAAGAATTTTCCAGAGGCCACCAACCGGGCGCGTAGGTTATTTGTTGCATTTATCCCCTTGCAGCCTTCAGTGAAAAAATGTAACAAATGAACAGATAAATGATAAATGAATTGATACCGTTAGTTGAATCATTTGTGATCTACTGAAACGTTTCTGTTCAAAGTGCTGTTAGGAACCAGTTACCAGAGATGGGAACATACTGTATTATCACTACAGTTTCACCTTTGCTTCTGTCACATAATAGTGTAATCTGTCCAGGGGTGGAGGAAGTAATATGGGCACATATCTCAGGAGGTTTCAAAATACTGTTACTCTGAAATCCCAGAATTGGACTGATTTCATGGCACGTCACCCCAGATATGCCAATGGAGCGTGAAATTGAGTCACTCAATGTGAAAAAAAGAAAAAAAAATCTTTTCTCTTCCCATTTCTCAGCACTGAAGAATGTAAGAGTTTTGCCAGTATACTGGCACTGCATTGAGCTTTCATTTCCAGAATAACTGAGTGAAACAAACCTGTATATTCTAGACAAACGTAGTCATTTCACATTAAGTAAATGACATTTTGCAACTAATCAGTGAATACATGGGAATGGGAAATGTTATTCATGGAGAATGTGGGGGAAAAAGGATGGCACTGATGGATTATTTTGATAATAATAGTAAGTCTACTGCAACAGGTGAATTTTTCTGCAAAAGCGTCACAGCCGAGTGTAGAGGAGTGCATACAGTATGATACCAGTGGATTTTACACTCTGTGTCTCCCACTGTTACACCCCTCTTTCACTTTTTGTGTGAGTGACTACCGTGAGGATTGTGTATTAAAGTCCCAGTGGTGGGTAGATATAGCTTTGCAGCATCACCAAAGCTTTGATATTCACCGTATTTCCAACTCTATCATGGGCACAGAGCTGCTAAAGCTATTTTGTCAGACACTTCCAGTTCATGTCATCTGCAGCCTGCTTGCCGCCAGTTTAAAAGAGCAGTGATTTTACTGCTCTGTTGCACAAATATCAAATACAGATTTAAGATGGTCTTTTTTGATATATGTATCATTGGCCATTACACCTTACTTGACTCACTGATTGTATTTGACATACCAGGTCTCTCAGCTATCATTGCACATACTGAATTGGAATATTGGGACTGAAATCGCCACCTTTGTAGGCAAAAGTATGTTGCCTACAAAGTGTGTTTTCATAGTTTTTAGAGGTTGTCAGCAGTGTCTGGGCAACATCAAAAATATTGTGGCCTAGTGTATATATAAAATCATGCCAAAAAAAAAAAAGAGTCCTATTCTCTCTTATCCGATCTTGTCTTGCTATCCTACCACACTATCTTGTTGTCTTGGAGTAGCAAAGCTCTTCAACATTGTAGAAGTGTGGTAACACCACATTATGTCTGCCACTAACACGTTTCTGTTAAATATCTCTCTGCTCGCTGTGGTGACCCTCAGAAAAGATACACACAGATGGTCACAGCAGACAACTTGGCAGCTTAAGGCTGAGAAGTAAAACATAAAAATGGAAAAATATGAACATTTCATTACTGCCATTTGGCAAAGAGATGATCAAGATTAAAATAAATGTCCCTGTGTCTGGGTTGTTTTATGGATCATGTTTAGTGCAGGGTTGTTTTATTATTGGGTAAACAACACAAACACTGTAACATTAGCATCTGCTAAGGCTAAGCCTATTTAACAATGCATAGTTCATTCATAATGTGTAATATTTTAATGGCAATGTATGAAATTCACATTACATCAAAAAGATAATAAACATGCAGGGCAGGAATGAGCCCTGCATATTTCTGGTCCTTAATTATACTGGTATTTTGATGAAATGGAGCAGAACTTGTCTACTAAGTGTGGATCATCAGAGGGGATTACAGGCAGCCAAGTTACACTGTTTTTTTTTCATCACAGAGATTGTGCCATGATGAAAACTGCAGTGTTTTATTTATTTTACTTTTCTACTTCTACTTTACTTCTGGGATGGCACAGCAGTGGCTGGCACTATTGCCTCACAGCAAGAGGGGTCCTGGTGTGAATCCGCCAGCTGGGAGGGGCCCTTCAGTGAGTCCGCATGCTCTTTCTGTGCTTGCACAAGTTCTCGCTTTGTGCTTGAATTTTATGATAATTGCTGAGTCCAAAATTACCATATCTGTGAATGTTTACATGCGTTATTGTCTGTGTCTCTGTGTTAGCCCAGCTACAGGATGTCCAGGGTGTGCCCTGCCTGCTGTCTAATGAATGTTTTATCTCTCCATATCACACCACGTTTAAATGTGTGTTAAAATTCAGCCAGATCTGTTATATAAGTGTGTTCTATTAACGTCTGAATTTTATATATGAAATTAATGAAATTCCTTTCAGCATCAAATGGCACTCAGAAAAAAAAAGATGATCGATATGCACGTTTACACCCATGCAACAGTAAGACTAACTTGATTAACAAATGGATGGGTTACATTCCATCAATAAATAATATTTTGTGCTGTGCTGCTGTAGCAGGAAATTGTTAGTGAAAAACATTCCTCTCCTGAGTAGTGCTTGTGGATGCAGCATTAACTGCAACTCGCCCTCTAGACCTCCAATAAAACTTGATTATGAGGAGAACCTCTAGCCCATTGTTCAGTCTTTCGTGGCTTTTTGGGTTAACAGTTAGAGCAAATTTAGTGACTCTTTGCACTCTTCTCTGTAGACTGCCTCAGAGTGGCCCACAACTAAATGTAACTTACTTTAGTTGGGCTTCTATTTTAATTAATTTAGCTCGTGATTGTAGATCTTCTTTTAAAAATGTACTGTAATAAAGTAATCTAACTAAATGTTTTTTTAAACGTTTCTGTTGTTGCAGATCAAGTCTCATTTGTGATCTACTGATTTTAATTATTAAACTGAACTTGCCATGTGTCTGCCTTGTCAGTAATGAGTCTGTGATCAATTGGTAATATAATTAAGGTTCATTGGCGTAAGATTTCCTGCGGTGCAATTCCCCAGGTGGTGTTGTCGATTTGTCTTTCTTCCAGTGCCCGTGTTACTGCACCCCTCCCCGCCACACTACACATTCTGCAGGTCAGTTGTTAGATTTCAGGTTTTAAAATGCATTTATATCTTTTTCTGGGTGAATCCTGCACTCTTCTTGAGCTGTCAGATTTATCTACAGACCACACGCATTTATACACCAACATTTGTCCTGTATATCAAAAACCTAGAGATTCTTTCAGCTGCCTCTCAGTAATCTGAATTACCATGCTAGAGAGAAACAATGCATGAAACCTATGTATCCTACTCGTTTTTAACTCAGTAATTTATGCTGCTGGTAGATTGTGCTGGTTATAATTGAACTGGCTGCAACTTTGTTCACAAATTAGAGCATTAATAGATGACTAAAACTTTCCACTCCCATTAGTGCATTTTGTAAATTGTGTCCCTTAAATTCCTTCAATTGTCACAGAGGATGATTTGTGCTCATTTTCTAGACTATTTTTACATGACAAGATAACGATCCACAGCATACTGTGAACAAAACGCAGGAGAGACACTTCCCATTCAAGCAAGCTGAGCTGCAATAATTCTGTCAAGAAGAACGGGAGAAACCTTAAAGAAAGATACCAAGCTTGTAGGATGAATTTGTAGTAGACTTGAGGCTATCTATAGTGCTAAAGTTGCTTTATCAGTTAAGGAGAAAGTTCATATAAACAGAAAATGTTCTTACTTCTAAAAATAACAAAACTTGAAAGGGTCTGAAAACTTTCTACACTCTTTAGCCTTGATTATAATCTGTTGCAGACATAGACACAGCGGCCTAGTAGTTATTCCTGTTATACCTCTATGAAGTCTGCTGCCTGGGCATGTGTAATTGGTGCACAGCCACAAAAAACAGGTACTGCAGGCACATAAGTCTGCACAGACACTCACGTTCACCTTTTGATGACAAAATTCATGCAGACCCTAGCAGACATGTGGAAAGTATAACCAAGGCTTTACCCAGCTAGGTAAATGCCATTTCCATGCTTTCAAGAGAAAATATTGTATTTGAAATGCACGCAAACATGACAGATTGTATTAATGGAACATTTAGGCTTATTTAAGTGGGGAGACAAAAGGCACTTGACCATGAGCCTTCATCTTTTACCGGTATATTAACTTGACTTTAAAGATTACACACAGTCTGTCCCTGTTTCAAAACTATAGTGTATAGTAGCTGAGATTCAGTGACAAGGTTGAACACAATGATATTCGCCCTCTGAATTTATTAGGGCTGACATGCGTTTCTTCTCTGGGTGGATACAGTTTGGTGACCTCAGTTATAAATCTACTTCTAAACACTATAAATAAAGAGCTATAGAGATGTTTTCAAATGGATCTTTCTCCATTATTCCCAGACACACTCAAATAATTGGACACAAAAACTGACATGAGGCGTCTTCTGTGCACAGGCTGATCCTTCTAAGTTATGTTGACTAAAGCCTTGATGAGCGTTGCCACACATGTATGTTTGAGGGTAGTTGTAACTCCTGTGCGAGCAAATTTACTATGCATCGATTAGAGGAATTTGCAGTAATGAGGTCATTCCTCAGCATTCTTCTAATGGAGTGTATTGATTTTGAAAAAGAAATGAAAGCAACCTTTGAGTCACGATGGCATCTTTTGTCTCTCATGTTTATTGATTTAAAGTGGCTTGCGGTTGTGCAGCTATTTAAATTACACATTTGTTGCTAACAATAAAGGGCCCAATGGAGGAAAATAAAGTGGCGCTCCATTAATCGTCGTCTCTCGCTTGCAATAAAGTCGCCGATAGTTGTAGATTGGCAGACCTCTTGACATCGTAGTCTTTATCCAGTCTAGTAGCTAGGAATCAGGCATTTAATGAGGCAAACAAGACTGGCATGTTTTTGTTTGTTGAAAGTGTTTATTAAAACAGATCTGGCAATGTTCAATTTGTTGTGATTCTCGTGGTCTTCTTTGTCTCCATATGACGTGGAGCACATCCCCTTTTTTGTTAAAAAATAACAAAAAAGAAAAAGAGGGGTAATAAGTTTGAAAACCGAGTGCTTGTATGTTGATGGGTAAAATTAGTGTTTAACTCTGAACTGCACAGCTATCTGGAAGCTATGGTGGTGGAAGAGATTTAATTAGTGCTATATTTTTTTATATCATGTTTCGATTTGTTTTTTTGGTCTTCCACAGTGAAGGAGCAGTGACCTTGAAAGGCTTGGTTCACAAACTGGCCATGCTGGTAATGTGATTGATTTCTGCTGTTTATCTGACACAACTGAATCATGAGATAGGACTCCTAAAATTGATTCAGAAAAAAGGTGATAAGCTGCATAATTAGTGATGCGCTCGTTTGTATTTAAAATGCCAAAGCTTAAAATTAGTTTTTATTTATCC
>VUQK01003251.1:12187-25403 GCA_015106715.1 Bujurquina vittata | reverse complement strand
TGAAACTGACCTGACTTCATGACAGAAACATTTTAGCTCTCTGGTGTTGTTAGTTTTCTTCTAAAATGTTTCTGTCATGAAGTCAGGTCAGTTTCAAGCCTTTTCTGAATTTCTTATACAGAAATCCGATATGGTTAAGTTGTAAGCATTTGATAGGTTAACTTGGAATGGACTCTACTGTACTTGATAAGTACCCTGGAGGGAAACTTAAAAAGGAGACTTGTTTTAAAGGCAAGCTTTGCTTAATGTAAATATTAGTTGACTTAGTGTTTTGGCTGTTGTACTTTTGTGATGTTCAGCAATAAATTAAAACTATTAAAGTATTTTTGAAAGCATCATCTTTTTATTATTTGTGCCTTTGCAAGTCTGTAATGCAGAAATTAAAAAATCTTAACAGAAATTAATTGATTAGTAATGTAGTTCTAATTAGATGCCACATTGAGTGGGTGGGCCCGTTGCTGTGATACGTCAGCGCATATATCCACGGACTTAGTGAGCTGGCTAAAATCCTGCAGACTGAAGGATGGAATGTTGTTCATTCAGTGTGTTTACATTTTTTGTTATTTGCACAGATTACTAGATGTTCAGGAAGCATTTTGGTGAAGTCTACTTCACTGGAGACTGGCTTTTTAAAGAATAAGTGAGCCTTTTGCTCTTTTTGCTCTGTATTTTTCTGTTTACATTTTAATAGCACAGCTGTAAGTCTTTTGTCATGGAGAAATAGCATTAATTTATTTGAGGAGCATTATCATTTAAATATGCCAATAGTTTATTTTTCAGCAATTTCTCCGGTACATCTACAGCTGAATGTTATCAAAAGTGCCAGTGTGACATTTGGGACATGTAGCTTTGACTCAGAAGTGCCTTTTTGTTTATACCTTTCGTGAAGAAAAAATATTGAGATATATATCGTATTTTGAAATTCAGCTAAAAAGTATGGAGATATTCTTTTTGGTCCATATCTCCCAGCACTAGTTTTAATGAAGAGGTACTGTTATTAAATCAACGAGAAAAGAATAAATCTGGATATGGAAGAAATGTTCAAGGTGGTTTAGTGTGTTCAGTAAATTTACTTCAAACCACAGAACATCCTCAGGTTGCACTATGTAAATATTTTTGAAAAATATATTTTTTTGGTTTGTTTTTGGAAATAATATTTTATAATTGCATGTGTATAATGTTTGTTTTTTTTCTGTTGAAGGGAGAGTGGTGCATCTTAAAAATCTCTATAAATGATTCTCTCTTCTTTACTAAGGCTTAAACTCTGAAGTATAAATTTATTAAATTAGTCAGGACATTGTTTTAACAAAGCTGAGCAAATCAAATTCATGCACTTGTTTTTCCACATTGTAACAAGAGATGGTTTTAACCTTTACTGTCTTATAGTAGCTGTCATCTTTCTTATAAAAAAGGGCAAATTTTGATCAGTGCACTGGTTACATCTACATTCTTGCATAGTAATGCTCCCATGGACATGAAATCTCATCTCATCCCTTTCATGGTGCAGCTTCTTGCTTTAGGCCACAGCATGTGAAAGACGTGGAGGTTTTTAAGTTTCCTTTCCTTTCCCCTCAGGTTGTGCCATGAGTGGCTTGATAGCTGATGCCAAGACTCTTATTGACAAAGCAAGAGTGGAAACACAGGTATGAATCCAGAGCGCAATGTAGTATAAGCAATATTCTAAGTGCTGTGTTTGCCTGCCATTAACCTGTATATGCTCCTTTTCAGAATCACTGGTTCACTTATAATGAGACGATGACAGTGGAGAGTGTGACTCAGGCTGTGTCCAACCTGGCGCTGCAGTTTGGCGAGGAAGATGCAGACCCTGGTGCCATGGTCAGTCACTCAGCCAATGTTTGTGCTTTTTTTTTTAAGATGCAGAACAGCAAACCTTTGATGATGTTTTAACATATTTTTCTGTCTTTGCTCCGTTTGTCTGTGCTGTGTTTTATTCAGAGTCGACCCTTTGGTGTAGCACTTCTGTTTGGGGGAGTTGATGAAAAAGGACCCCAGCTGTATGTCAAGATAATTGCATAATATTTAACAAGTTAAGGGAGATTTACTTGCTAGTTTTGTGTACAAACCATTTTTCTTCTTCTTTTTTTTTTGGAAACACAGGTATCACATGGACCCATCAGGAACTTTTGTGCAGTGTGATGCTCGGGCCATCGGTTCTGCATCTGAGGGAGCACAGAGCTCTCTGCAAGAGGTCTACCACAAGGTAAGAAACACCACGATATGCTTGTATTTAAACCTCAAATGCATACATAAGTCTATATTACAGCTCCTTGAAGTTATTCATGGTATTCAGCTAAACACAGTATTCCACTGCTTTCCTCAAACTCCCTGATGCCAATTTTTCAACAGTTTAAAAATATAAGAAAAACAATATACACTGCTCAAAAAATTAATGGAATACTTTAAAAACACATCAGATGTCAACTGGAAAAAAAGTCATACTGGATATCTACACTGATATGGACTAGGTAACATGTTAGGAATGAAAGGATGCCACATCATTTGATAGAAATGAAAATTATCAACCTACAGAGGGCTGAATGGAAAGACACCCCTCCCCCCCCAAGCACTCAAAGTAAAAAAAACAATATGGCTGGCTAGTCCATGTTGCCGAAAATGTCTTTGCAGCAACTCAGTAGTTTGTTTGGCCCCTTCGTGCTTGTGTGTATACCTGATAATGTTGGAGCATGCTCCTAATGAGATTGTGGATGGTATCCTGGAGGATCTCTTCCCAGATCTGGACCAGGGCATCACTGAGCTCCTGGCAGTGTCAGAAGGATTGAAACATGTCGCAGAGATCCTCTATTGGATTTAGGTCAGGAAAATGTGGGGGCCATTCAATGGTACTGGGTTCCTTCATCCTCCAGGAACTGCCTGCATACTCTTGCCACATGAGGCTGGGCATTGTCGTGCACCAAGAGGAATCCAGGACTCACTGCACCAGAATAGGGTCTGACAATGGGTCCAGCGATTTCATCCCTAATGGCAGTCGCATTCTGTGTGTTCCTCCATGGAAATGCCTCCTCAGACCATCACTGACCCACCCCCAACGGGCCATTATGAGCGATGTTACAGGCAGCATGATATTCTCCACAGCTTCTCCAGACCCTTTCATGTCTGTCACATGTGCTCAGAATGAACCTGCTATCATCTGTGAAAAGCACAGAGTGCCAGTGGTAAACCTTTTAATTCTGGTATTCAATGGCAAATACCAATTGGGCTCCACGGTGCTGCGTAGTGAGCACAGGACCCACTCGTGGCCAACCTCATGAAGTCTGTTTCTGATTGTTTGGTTAGAGATATTCACATCCAGGCCTGTTGGAAGTTATCTTGCAGGGCCCTGGCAGTGCTCATCCTGTTCCTCCTTGCACAAAGGAGCAGATAACGGTCCTGCTGATTGGTTAAGGACCTTCTATGGCCCTGTCCAGCTCACTTCCTGTCTCCCAGAATCTCCTCCATGCTCTTGAGACGGTGCTGGGAAACCTTCTGGCAATGGCACATATTGATGTGCCATCCTGGAGGAGTTGGACTACCTGTGCAACCTCTGTAGGGTCCAGGTATTGCCTCAAATTACAAATAGTGACACTGACCCTAGCCAAATGCGAAACTAGTGAAAAAGCAGTCAGAAAAGATGAGGAGGGAAAAAGTGGTGGCCTCCACCTGTAAAACCATTCTTGTTTTGGGGGTTGTCTGATTTTCTCTGGTGCACCTGTTTTTATCTTATTGAAACCAAAGCAGCTGAAAGTGATTAAAAACCCCCTCTGCTGAACTGACAAGATCAATATCCCACATGTTTAATTGACTTGATGTTGTACTCTGATTAAAAAGTGTTCCTATTATTTATTTTTTGAGCAGTGCATATAAAAGTAAAGGTCATGAAAAATCACTTTTTGGACCTTTCTTAATCAGATCTTTTAAAAAGCGAAACCAGAGAAACAACACACCATATTGGAAATGACCTAATTCAGTGTTCAGAGTTAGTCCACTTAGCTGGTACAACATATGAGGATATCTCATGTAGTTTCATCTCCATGACTGTTGCTACAAACACACAAGTAGTTTTCTAGGATAAATATCCAACTTGGGGAAACCAGAAGATCTTAACACACTCGGCATCAAGCGTCTTTGGCTACAGCTGTAGAGAAATGAAAACAGTCACAGCATCAAAAAGCTTCAGTTAAAACATTTAAAACAAAGTTTCTGGAGATGCCACATCTGTCCATCAGTGCTCCTCCACAAAACAGTGACGCAGAGTTTGGTTTGCGGAATAAACATAAACCTGTGGGATAAATGATTACTGTGCTCAGTAATTTAGGTTTTGGTTAAGCATCGTGTAAAAAATGAAATAAATCAGTCAGCACAGAGAAATAATGATAAACTTTGACAGATGTATTTTAGACATTTATGACTGATATTAAATTTCCATAAATGTCAAGAACACAGTTTTTCAAAAGTAGGGACATGCTAATCTGCAGGTTTGAATGTTTCTTTGTCTCTTTTGTCCCTGGGAATCTGACAGTCCATGACATTAAAAGAGGCCATCAAGTCGTCTCTCACCATTCTGAAGCAGGTGATGGAGGAGAAGCTCAACGCCACCAACATTGAGGTTTGTGCCTTTGTGTTACTCGATATTGGAAGGTTGTATTTGTCCATTTGAAGCTGAATCACTTGTGTTATTTGGACTTCCATATCACAACAGTTTTAAGTTGCAAAGCATTGCTGGAGTCTAAATCCCTGGTTTTCATGCAGACTTTCTTAATCTGTCTCCTCTGCAGCTGGCAACAGTAGAGCCTGGTAAGACCTTCCACATGTATTCCAAAGAGGAGCTGGAAGAGGTAATCAAGGACATCTAGAGCAGAAAAGACTTGGTCTCGGTTAGAGTTCTGGGCACGAGTGAAGAGGATACGAAAGTGCACCTGGGCCGAATGTCACAAAGCAACCGCAACTTTGTACCCGTACATTCTCATTAATACTGCATTCACAATTTTTGGATTACAAAAGTGGTTTCTATATACAATGTGCTAATTTTTCTTTACGTCTCTCAGTATCTGTACATATTTGTACAGGAGTCTGACCGGGACTTACAACTGAGTGGCGGGAAAAAAATATGGGGGAGGGGTGGGAGGGATATTTTTGTTACGAATCAGTACTACAATTAAACTGTTGTATTCAGGAAGTCGTTGACTCTTTGCAGTTTTTGTGTTTTTTGTTGTCTCAAGTATGGTAGTTTAATCAACTCTAATTAGTGTCAGTAAACCCATATTGCAAAAGCAGGGTTAATCAGTAGTGTAGTACACATGTATATTAGCAAAAAATGTATCATCATTTGTCATAAAGACAGCCTCATTGTTATAAGTTTTGTAGCATGCAGATACATCTTAAAAGCTTTAGTAAATTATATCCGAACATATAACTTTACTGAAATCAGTTAAACTGTGTCATGCATGAGTCATGAATAGAAATAGTTTACAAGGTGGAAACCACTGGTTACACAAACAAGATGGCCAGATTAGACTTTTCAGAACCGTGTATGCTCTTTTAAAGTCTTTTGGACAGATGAAACCAAAGTTAACCTGCACCAGAATGATGGGAAGAGAAAGGTATGTAGAAGAGGGAAACGGCTCATGATCTGCAGAAGCACAGCACATTATTTGTCAGACATGGTGAAGGCAATGTTATGGTATGGCCACGTCAGTGGAACCGGGTTGCTAGTGTTTATTGACTGCTGATAGAAGCAGCAGGATGAAGTGTACAGGGCTACACTGCTCAGATTCTCCAAAATGCTGCAAAGCTGATTAGACAGTATTTCACAGTGCAAACAGATAACGAGCCAAAGCAACCCAAGAGCTTTTCAAGGCAAAGAACTGGGATGTTCTTCAATGGCCAAGAAGGACAATCCAGTTGAGTAGCTCTTCAGTTACTGGAGACAAAACAATACAGCGAGACCCACAAAAAAGCGGAAACTGAGGGTGACTGCTGTAAAGGCCTGGAGGTGCATTTTGAGAAAGAAACAGAATTTGGTGAGGTCCATGAGTTCTAGACTTCAGGCACTCACTCATTTTTCATTAATTTTCAATCAGGTATTAAAATAATCCTTGTGCTTCAAATTACATTAGTTTAGCCCGTTCATTTTGAGCCTCCAAAATGGGGAACTATGAATAAAAATGTCTGTAATTCCTAAACTCTGAATGCAACATTTTTGTCAGACTCTTTGAACTAAAGCTGGAAGACTGCACTTCAACTTTTAACAAGAAAAAAGTAAAGGCAGAAAACACCATAAATCAAATAGAAACTATTTTATTTTCTGTATCTATTTGTACATGTTGATTTTTCTTGTCATTACACTCATTTTTAATTTATTAAATCAGCTAATATAAGAAAAAAACTTTGAAGTGTATTTATGTTGTATTAAAACACTCGTTTCCTGTTTCAGGGGTCTGTAGCTAGAAACAGCAAATCCATCGGACACTGCGTCACAATAAAAAGTGAACCAATTCTTGTGCAAGCAAAAAAAGTAGAGTGAGAGAAGGAAACCGCGCAGCAGACTGTTTGTTCTAGTTTTCTATCTGCTCCTTGGAATCCTAAACAATTTCAGAGAAAATAATTCACCAGCGTCGGTACGTTTTGCGCGGTCCTTCCACCGGGGGGCAGTTTAACTCCAGAAAAGGTGTGACACTGGCTTGAGAAAGATCCGTGCCGTCCAATGAGATCGCAGGTTATTCTGGTCCCGACCAATCCCGCGTCGCGGTGGATGGGCCGCTGTCGAAGATGCTTTGGGTGATGAGGGGGGCATGTGCGACCAACTGGCGGTGAGACAGCGGAGTTTCTCGCAGAGTCCCAACTTAGACAGGGCTGGTTTCACAATGATCTCCGCATCTTGCATTTTGGCGCTGGGACTGTTTTCGTCTGCGCTGGGCGGACAGCACCATGGAGGGGAAAACTTTTCACATTTGAGGAGGCTGCAGGGGGAGTTTGGTGGTGATGAGGAGCGACTTATTTCAGAGAGGAAGGGGCTGCCGAAACGCAGCGCAGGACTGAATGAACAGACATGCACAGCTTTGCCTGGAATCGAGTCAGCCCTGCTGAACGACACCAGCTCTGTAAGTGACTTCAGACTCAGCGATGCGATTAAAGTGTGCTTGCTTCTTAGATGATGAAGCTGCTCATAACATTTTCCTAACAGATGGAAAGCAAGGAAAGATGTGAATCCTGCAGGTAAAACTGCTTCTGATAGGTGAAACGGTCAATTGATTGGTTGATTAATTAATGTGCGGAAATTTTGATAATCAAAACCAAAGTGCCAAACATGCGAAGATTAAAACTTCTCAGATGTTTTTTTTTTCTTCAAATTTTTTATTATTATTCTGTGAATGCGTGAAGGGCATTCACAGCATTGTTTTCTTATTATTTATTATAGCTGGGTTTTCTAGCGCTAATAACTTCAGATACGCTTATCAAAACGTCCAGCTCCTTCGGGACATTTCTGCTATTACTTTTATGATTCATAACTTTTCTGGTTTTTGAAATATTCAGCTTTTTATGAATTTTTAGCCCCATTCAAAATGAATGGGGAATTCTTCAAAAATTCTTAAAATTCATTCAGCTTTGAGCTTGCATAACTTCAGCATACTTTAGAGACGCCATTCAAGCTTTAAAATGAAGCCATGGGTTTCGGATATTCAGGTGTCACTCGGTGTGTTGATAACTTTTATGGTTTATGAACAGTTGCAGTTTAAGTTTCAGGACATTTTCAGATTTTCTAGAGTGCGCATTCCAAACCTCAGAGTGGACGGCTTCAAATGTTTCAGCTGAAAAATTTCTCTCTAAACTGCCGCTGTGTCCACAGCATTTACTCTCCAGCCATCATTTTACCACCAAAACGTAGAGCCGGTTCTCTACTTTCAAATAAAGTGTCAACTCTGACAAATGTTAACTTTTCCAACTGTGACGGTTCAAGCAGAGACAGTGCCCTCCTCCTCCTCCATCTGCCCCTATAGTCATTTTCGAGATGATTTTCTCAAAACCCAAAACGAGCCCCATTTTGAAACTGCTCCCATGACTTCATTTTTGAACATAGAAAATAAAAATGACAACATTGTTTAGAGCTGGTCCTTGTGACGCCCACAGTTCAAAAATAATTTTGATAGGAGCTACGGTTTTTGATTTAGAAGCATTTGTTGGACAGGTGCGCCGAGGCAAATTCAACAGGGCTCTGCCAAATCAAAGCGTGTAGGGGCATTCTGATTGGCTGATCATACTTCAAAGTGATTTGTGGAGCATGTAAGTGGCTCAAAGCATTTCTTAGCATTGCAGCTCCGATCTTTCAGCTGCACTGCATTCACAGTAGCATTTTCTTCAGGAAATGCTTTTTCTAGTTATCAATGTTGTTTTTCTGTGGTCTTGAAATTAGATAAATATGTTTAACTCAAATAATCAATAATTAATGTTTCGTTCAGGGCAGTCGTTTTGCACACGCGCTCATTTAAAAGAAAAACTAATAATACGCAGATTATTCGAAACCAAGGCCATTAATAATTATTTCTGTTATCCGTTAATCTGATATTGATTAATCAATTATTTAATCTATAAAATGTTTAAAAAGAGATGTCCAAGCACCTGTACAAAACCTAAACATACACTATTTATTGCCATAAACTTAGATTACTTTAATCCCAAACAGGGAAAAAAATGGAGGAGAGGAGTTGGAAGTGGAAGTTATTTGGCTAAGTGCCCTTATTTTTCCAACTCTTTCTGTTGAACCCTTTATTTTTATTGTTTTGAATTGATCTGAATTAATAAAGGTCAGCAGTCTGCATGATGCCTGTTGACTCTGTGTTATCATGCTCTGATGGACCACTGATGCTGGGTGAGTGGAGAATGTAGCCACAGACAGACATATTTGAGTGTGTTCCTCCTGTCTGGTAAGGCAAGTATCATGGAAAAGCAGGTGATAACATACCTCTAGTACCTCTGCGATCCCCATGAGATAGACAGTTGCTCTCTCTTTTATTCTCATATAAACAACAAACAACTGAACATTTAACCAGAAGCACAATAAGAACAAACTCAAAACAAGTGGAACCAAAGTTCCACGGGATAGTTTGCATGTTCTGCGTATGTGTGTGTGTTCATTGTACATGTATTACTAATACTGTGGGGTCATGAATCTTTTTGCACATTAGGGGGAAACATCTTCCTTATGGGAACAAAAACAGCCCCATGATGTCAGTCATTACATTTTACATAGTTGGGACTTGTTTCAAAGTTGGAGGTGGGTTAATGTTTGAGTAAAAAATCAGTCTATTGTTTTCCGAAGTCTCGGATGCACACGCGTGTGTGTGTCTGTGTGTGTGTGAAGGAAATGTATTACATAATTTCCGAGATTAAAACACCTGGGCTGGATGTTGAGGGTGAAAATAATTGACTGTGTTTTCAGAGCGCAGACTCCTCCATTCTCCTCTGGGCCTTTCTCCCTGACAGACATTCCCCACGTTTTTCTGCTAAGCTTCATCTGATCTCCACTGTGGACTGATGTCTGAGTTAACAAACCTGCATGCTAGATCAGAGCAGAATGAGGATTTAGATCAATATTATGCATTCCTTATTTTCCAGATGGCTTTGCAAATTATCAGATCAGACACAGCTGACCTCCTTCTCACTGTACTCCTTTTTGTGCATTTCTTTTAGTCCTGATAGACTGAAGAGGACATGTTCTGTCAGCCAGGCTAAGGCTTAACGTATTTTCCCTGTTCTGTGTGTCTTTGTGTGAGATTTATTTAGCTGACTCAGGTTAACAAACTAGCTTGTCCCACCCCCTTCCGACTCTACCCTGTCCCCCGTTCCCTCAGGCCAAAAAAGAAGAAAACAAATGGGAAAAAAGTGCTCTGTTCTCAGGGTAGCTGGGGTGCAGCCAGCTGCTGGAGCACCAAAGAAAGCAGCAGAGCTGATGTACTGCATGGTGTGTGTGAGAAAGAAATCTGGCCTTGTTGATATACAGGGAAGACACACAGTGAGATAAAGTATAAATGAAAAAGCCACTGTTAGAATCAGGGATGACTTGTGCTACTTCAATGGAAAAGCCTGGATTTACATCTAATGGCATCCGCACGTATAAAGTGAACTATTCAAACATTCAAGTTTTTATCACACAGGCTGACACTGGGCTATCACACAGACTGTATACATATTGAACATGTCCGAAATGTGTTAATGTGAAAACTTTTCTTACAGACAAAGATGCTTTAGTGGCTTTGATACCAGTCCTCTCAGCAGAGTCCAGTACTGTGTTCACACTATCCAGTTGACATTATAACATACTTGATGTATATGTTATATACAGTAAGCCTCTATTTAAAGACAGTTCTATAGATATAAACCCCAGACACCCAGCATCATTGGAAAGCCTTGGACAGATATTAAGAATTTTTGATTATTCAGTTGATTGTGGGTGTATAAATGATCAGAAGATGCGACGGTCTGGGCCACTGCTGTGCCTTAAGGCTTCGACACATGCTAATATGCTTCTGTCTCATCAGGCTTTTGTTAGTTTTTTGCACATGTGAAAATTTGCTACTTGTTGTGAAGCGCGCGGTAGAGCAGAGCTTGAAAGGCAGTTTCATTTGTTTTCAGAAGATTTGGAAAAATGAAACATTTCACAGCAGATAGTGGACATTTCAGTTGGATCAAAGTGGTGGACCCACCAGACGACAGATTGACGTTGCCATCTGAAGAGCCAAGCTGTTCCTCCTGAAAAAGACCAAACAAAAAAATAACGATGCTGCTGTGCAGTTTTCTTCCAAGGAGCCAATTCCTTGAGACTAAACATTTCACTCCTAGATTTAAAGTGGGCAGTAATGTCTTTATAAACTTATTAGTTAAATGAAAAATTAATCAGCGTGGCAGTTGCTCCTCCCTTTTTCTTCTTTTCTGATATTCTTGGACAGTAAGAGTGCATACTAATATAAGACAGCTTAAAACTCTGCCAAACGTTGTCAGACAGCAGAGGCCTGCGCTGCTGCTTCGTGTGTTAGATCAGAGCCTCAGCATTTGACCTCCTCCTCTGAAGTTTTATGTGTGTAAACATGGCTGAAGCAGAGGGAATAAGGAGCTCATTGTGTTGCCATTTCTGTGAGAGGACTTTACTGTGCTCCCACCCACAGACTATGTTACTCAGTCTGCTTGTATGGATGTGTGTGTGTGTCTGTTTGTGATACTCCTGGAGTATTGTTGTGTATGGCTGAAGTGAATGTCAGTGTTAGCTTGAGGAGGTTAGAGGAGCCTTTCCAGAGAAGCTCTGGACCCTTAAATTCAACATGAGACACAGCATGAGGTCATGTCTGGTATGTGAGGCCATGTCCAACTGCGTCGGGCTTATCTTCATTTTCATATAAGTGACGTTAATTTACACTCCTACAGTTAGATTTTTGCCCGTGATAATCTTGCAAAGGAATTTCTAAATATTAAGGGTTTTCACTTCCTGGTTAAATAAAGGTTAAAAAAAGACAACCTGCTGTGTAAATGCAGTTGTTGATTGTTTTGGTTTCTGTCCTGCAGCTTGCAGGTCAGTTCGCCCAGTCAGAGTTTCAGAGAAACAGATGTGGAAAACACCCTATTGGTTATATTTAACACAGGTGTAATGGCAGCTGGTGGAAACATTTGCAAAGACTTGATATTAAGACGAGACACGATGACCAGCTGACCTGACCTATGACGTCATTAGCGTCAACAGCTGAATTTTATATATTTTTTTAAATTTGAAATTATACTAATATTTAAAATTTCATGAGATTCTCTATTTTCTGGTTCTGGTGTGGTTGTACTTATATAATCATTTATGTCCTCCTCAGGATGAATTATATTAACTTTGTTGAACCTTTGATTTTAGCGCCAGTAGTGGAACCACATTTCAGTTTGTACAATCATGTGGTTCGTGAGCAAAATACAGCAGAACTAATGACATTCCCATCAGCCTCAGTTGTACTTGTATTTGTTTGGTTGCATGGTTTGAAAACTTATTAGTGACATTGCTGGCATTTTTAGCATGTTCAAGCAGACATCAACCACAAAGTATTACTTTTGTGTAAGTTACTGTAGCCTCTTCAGAAACCTGTAGCTTCCTGTGCAAAAGAAGGCTTTCATACCCTCCTTGCAGGCCAAAGTACACCTTTACTTGCTTCTTTTGGAATTAAGAGGGAAAGTAGCAGCCAGGTGCTTCTAATCCAGTAATCTTGATTATCTGATCATCAGCAAGTGTGACCATCTGTATAAATGCAGTTTGTTGGTCTGGAGCATTCAAGTGTGTGTTAACACAATGCCACAATCTTCCTAGGAGTGGACTTCCCAGCAAATTCAGCCCAAGGTCAGAGCATGCAATGCTCAGAGAAATTGCAAAAAACACGAAGAGCTACAGCTCAGACTCTCCGGTGCTTGTTTGGAAAGGTTACCAGGAGCATGCCTCATCTCTCTAAAAGAGAATGTTGCAGGTTTGCAAAGTTTCATCTGCGCAAACTAAAAGACTAATAAAATAATGTATTTGGACAGATGGAGATATTTGGTCATTATGTATAGTACCATGTTTGGCAGGAAGCCATCACAGCATATCAACACAAACACCTCATACCGTCTGTCAAGCACGGTGGAGGAGGGGGGATGATTTGGGCTTGTTTTGCAGCCAAAGGACCTGGACACTTTGCAGTCATTAAGTCAACCATGAACTCATCTGTATATCAGTGTTTTCTAGAGTCAAATGTGAGGCCATCTGTTATACAGCTAAAGCTTGGCTGAAACTGGGTCATACAAGAGGTCAGTGATCCCAGTCGAAGTCCAAACCTCAACCTGATTGAAATGCTGTGGAGGGACCTTAAGAGAACTGTGGATAAATGAATGCCAGCAAACCTCAATGAACTCAAGCGATGCTGTAAAGAAGGGTGGGCTAAAATTCCTCCACAGCGATGTGAGAGGCTGATAAAGTCATACAGAAAAGTTATTTCTGTTAAAGGTGGTTCTACAAGATACCAAATCATGGGGTATAATTAGGTTTTAAAGGGAACTTTTCATAAAGGTCTCTCTTTATACATCATTTTCTTTTGCTTATCCTTTTCAGGGTTTGGGGGGGGGGGGGGGGGTGGGGCCAATTTAAGCTATCACGGGGTTTTTTATAAACATAAATTTCTTCCCAGGTCCCAAGGCCTTCCAGTAG
>VUQK01003250.1:3974-14451 GCA_015106715.1 Bujurquina vittata | reverse complement strand
CCTAATCCTCTTAGGGGCATTTTCTTTGTCTTGTTCATTAGTGGCAACGATTGGAGCTGCATCTGCAGGTGTAGAGAGGAGCTTCTCCTGTTTAAAGCGGCTCAAGTCTTACAGCCGCAACACCATGGGCCAAGGCCGTTTAAGCAGCCTAGCTCTGCTGGCCATTGAGAGGACACTAGTCAAGTCCCTGGAAAAGACGCCTTGTTGCTACGACAGGGTCACAGATCATGTTATTGAAAAGGAACGGAGGGTAGAATTTACGTATAAATAAACCGAGACATTTTATTATGTAGGCCGAAATTGAGCCTCCCCTCCTTGAAAGACCAGCATCCGGCACTGGACTGGGGATAGGTGTTATCACTTTGTGTAGCTCACGTTTTGGAAGATTTTTCAAGAGTTTGCTCTAATGAGGTTGTTCGGTGGTCACTAGGTTAAGAGCTCTACTGCTGCATTCAGGCCATGGTGGCAGGATGGAAAAAGCATTCCTGCATTACTCCAAGAAAGTCATCTCCCCACTGCGGTTCCACTGCAAGTAACTTAAGCAATTTATATTTAAACACAGAACAATATTAGTTATTATTTACAGGGTTGTTTCTGGTGAATAATTTGCACACTTTAAATGTACAAAGTTAAACATTGGCCAAACAAATATTTTGTGTTTTTCTTAGGATCATGTTCCTCGTTAATCATGTTTTAAATGTCACTGAAATATGTGGCACATAAAAGTGTATAACGTTGCAAACATACACACACACACACACACACAAGTACAGCCCCCCCCAGTAGTGGCTGGTAGTATTGTAACATCTTTGAACTGGTAACTGCTGTTGTACATTAATAAAATAATTTTTAACCCACTGGTATTTATGGCACCAACTAGCAAGGTCCAAACTGGTCCAAACTGTGAAAATCACTATAATATATCCAACTTTATCCAACATGTTTTACACGTGTGCTGCATTCTCTTCATACCTCTGCAGCAGTAGCAGCTTTGCTGTGCAGAGCTTCAAACAGTGTCGACTGAGTTCTTCAAAATGTTGAATCTCATTGTACATCCTGTATAATGACAATAAAGGCATTCTATTCCATTCGAAAAAATAAAAGTTAATTTGACGATGAATTCTGCAATGCAAAAAAAGAGAGAAGACTTGTAAATCCAGAGAGCAATGCGTGGTGCTAATGGCAGATAGCAGAAACAATTACAGCTGACTACTTATTACATTTTGTTTCACTGGAGAAACCTCTTTGCAAAAGTCGATATGCTATCGGATCATGATGATTAACACTTTTTCTTGGTGAACTACAAGAAGCTGAACAATCACAGTTGTTACAGTGTGCATTGTGTTGGCAAAATTGGATATTTTGGTTAAATATCTAATTGTCTGGTGATCCAACTGTGGCCAGTCAGGCAAAACCTGCCAGATTCTGGTCATCAGCTGATGGATCAGTGCATGGATCTTTATTCATATGTAGAATAACCGGTCGCTGTTTTGAAGAGTAGGTAACCATAGACAGTATAAAAGGTGGACGCTACGTCTGTACTGTGATTTCACCTGTTGGTTTCTGAAGTCCTGCTCTGAAGCCTTGAGATGAGCATTTTCCTGCTGTTGCCATCTTGGTTGGGAAATACCAGATGTGATGAGAAAGCGTGGGTCTGACTGTGACTTGTGATTGACAACTTGTGAGCGCGTGGTTTCATAATGCTAAATGTGTATTTCAGCAGAGCAAAAGACGAATTGAAACTCATTCACCTTGAATTCTTTGAACAGATCTAGATACCAGATGTTAAGTATTTTCTCCCTTGTTCTGAAAAGCAAGATAGCGTGATTTGAATATTGCGAATCAGTGCTAATGCAAAGTACTTCCATACCTGACTCTTATTGCCTTTCTTATCATTGAGTCAGCGTGGAGCTATCTCAGCAGCTGCACGAGTTGCTATTTTCCACATGTAATTTTTGCTGTGCTTGTGGGCGTCCTTTCTCCTTCAGCATGTATAAGGATAGACTGGAACACTTGTAGATGTATACTGCCACCATCAGTTCTGGAAGCACTGCATTCTCAGTACATACACTGCCTATGGTACCCTACCCCAAAAAACAAAACAAGACAAGACCCCAACAAGTACTGTTAGAATTTTCTTATTGAAAGGTATGGTGAATGTCAGTTCTGGTGACATCTGAAGTCCACTAGTACTTGACATGGCATAATCTCTTATCTCTAAAGCTGACTTTGCCTTTAATTTGTTGTGAAATATCCCTTGTGAAACATTGTATTTCCTATAATCCACTAACAAATGACACAAGAGTAATCATACTGTAAGAGGGCAGAAAGGT
Organism: Bujurquina vittata; assembly: GCA_015106715.1. Classification (NCBI taxonomy): domain Eukaryota; kingdom Metazoa; phylum Chordata; class Actinopteri; order Cichliformes; family Cichlidae; genus Bujurquina; species Bujurquina vittata. Next base: position 12,118 of record VUQK01003250.1, on the reverse strand, counting down.
TTTTCTTAAATTTACTATACTGTGCATCTAGAGCGATAAGATAAGGATGAGGGAGAAAACATGATAGAAAATATCCTGAATGTAGATTTAGACTACATTTACAGCAAAGTAAACATCTTCAGTGTGTATAATTTTAGTTTTATGCCTCATTTGTGTTTGCAGTTGGTAGACAGGATTATTGGACACCAAACAGTAGATGCGAGGTGAAGCTTAGTGACTGTGGCTTTGAACACTAGCATAAGGACGGTCACATGCCATCTCCAGTCAGGGGTATGTTGGCACAGGTTTGTGGATGTGAATATTTGGATGACTTCAGCACAGGCACACACATTCACACACAGGGACACATATGCATGCACACAGTCATGGGGCATACACGTAGCAATAATTTTCACATCTCTCACTAGTTTACAAATTCAGAAACGTGCAGACATTAGCTATTGTGGACATGTCTTTCTTCAAAAATTCATTGCTTTTTGAGGCATTTAGGTGTTCTAAAGATTAGATGGGAGACTTCCAGTCCACAGCAGCAACTGGGCACACAATCAGTGCACAAACATGCGACACAGTGGATATTTTCATGCGAGTACGCACACACATCTCAGAACACAGGCTCTCAGCATCAGTGCCCTGACCATAGGGAGTTTGTGCTGAGCTGGTTGGGACGTCAGGATGAATCAATGTGCGGATAGCTGACTGGACATGCCTATTCATCTGCCAGAGAAAAGAGAGCGAAAAAGGGAGCGAGGGATTCTAAAAGAAATGAGTTAAGCCCTAGAGCAACGTGTTTGGTTATCTGCATTACTTTACAGATCCTCCAGTGGGCTTTGAGTGTTGTATGGGATAAAGGCAGAAGAGGTGGAAAAGATAGATGAGTAGAGGAAGGAGGGGGGTAAGATAGGTTTTCAAAATTATTTCTGTTGTGTACACATGCAGTAGTAGTACATTTGCAGATGCAAATGTATAACACTCACTAAGCAGATAGGCTGCTTTGACAAAGGCATAAGCTCATACTGTAGAGGCGGCTACCTCCATTCTGATGGCCCGTTTATTCCCATCTGTTGCCCTCAGCTCTCTGACTTTATCCCCATTGTGTTAACTCATTACATTCGCCTTAACCATAACCCCTTAATTGCCACCCTCTAGTTCCCCTTGCATGTCCTCCCCCTCTTGGAGACAGTGCGCCACATTGCCCGTGCGTTAATCTGATAGCGTCTGCCTACCAAACACCTGCCATGTCCAGAGAAACCTCCTAAACTCCTCCAGATTCTGGATACAGCACCCATTGTAGCGTGAGCGGCTCAGTACACATGATAGCAAGCAGGCAGACGAGTATTTAGACAGATGCAGAAACAGCAGATAATTAGATGCCTAAACTCAACTCCTGAAAATCATGTTTTGTCATCAGTGTTTTGATTTTAGCCTTCATGAGTATGTGCACCTATTTTTTCCCTCGCATTTGAAGAAAGACACGACAAACAAGAGTTGTCTTCTGTCCCGCCTCTTCGCCCATTTGAAGACAGGGATGTGCAGGCCCAGGCCTCTTCAGTTTAACAATAACTCTCTCGACCCCCTAATGAGGGGTGGAGGGCCAGACATGAGGCGATGTGACAGTTCTGGTGCGGCTGACACAATAGCAGGTTTTTCTTTTGACTGCCTGGCTGGCTAGAGTGCCTTCTTTAACTAAAACAGCCAAACAAATGGTCATGTTTGCCTGAGGAACATGTTTAACTACATCAGACCGCCTCGGCCATGCACTACTCTTTATGTAGAGCATCAGATCTGCTTTTGTGTTTGCCATTTTTTGAGTTCTAAAGGTTTTTAAGGAGACTCTCATATCAAACACATTACAAAATAAAAGCAGATGCAATAGGTTTATATAACAAGACAAATGTCAGGTACTTGCATAATTTTCCAGTATGTTTGTAATTTCACCAGATAATAACTCATCATCTCCAATTTTTTTTCCCTTGTAACTGCTTTGATCCTTTATTCATACCGAGGATGCTGCCCTGCAGTTGGCTGTGATTTAAGAATGGGAGTAGGTTTGTTGTTAAAAATGTTTTTGTGGTGGTCCTCCCATGGTTAACTTTGGTGAACTTCACTCACATCGAAGAGCTTTCATGCTGACAATGCATCTGTAGTTTTATTGTAAATGTGGAATTTTTTATGTCTTTGGGGGTAAAAAGAAACAAAAAAAGGTAAAGGTTAACACACGTTTGGCATGTGTAGAAATCTTTAAAAAAAAAAAAGTTCACAAGCAAAAGCTACTGTAGATTTCATGAAATCTACACCAGCTAATTTCTTTAGATGCCTTGATGTGCATCATGGAAAAATCAATGAAATTGTTCGAATACAAATGGATGGAAAAGTGTATTAAGTGGATGCAGAAAAGACACATTTTGCATGGTTTTTTAAAAAGGGCACATTTTGTAAATCCTGAGTTGGTGGCTCAGATAAGAAAGGAGAAAACATTTGTGATGTGAGTTGAAAAAGAAGCAGGTGGGAAACATTTAGCTAATGCATTAAATTGACATTTTAAAATATTGTTTTTTAAAAATATGATGCTGTATTATTATTATTCATTATTTAGTTAAAACGTGTGTTTATATTTTCCAGGAGTGTTAAAGTTTTGAAACAGAGACTGAATTTTTGTCCCTGCTCTGTTACTATTTCGTGACACAGCAGGATAATTTGCAAATGTAATGATATAATCTTTTTTTTTATCTTACTCTAATGATCATAACATATGTACGAATATTTTATGTATGCCAATCAAGCATAACATTATGATAACCTGTCTAATATTGTGTTGGTCCCCCTTTTGCTGCCAGACAGCCTTGTTCCGTCGAGGCATGGGACTTGTTTGTCCACTACATCATACAAATTCTTGATTGGATTGTGATCTGGAGAATTTGGAGGCCAACTCAACACTTCAGACTTCTTGTTGTGCTCCTCAAATCATTCCTGAACCATTTTTGCTTTGTAGCAGGGCGCATTATCCTGCTGAAAGAGGCTGCTGTCATTAGGGAATATCATTTTCAGGAAAGGGTGTACATGGTCTGCAACAATGCTTAGGTAGGTGATACGTGTCAAAGTAACAGCCACATTGATGGCAGGACCCAAGGTTTCTCAGCAGAACTTTGCCAAAAGCATCACACTGCCTCTGCCGGATTTTCTTCTTCCCATAGTGCATCCTGGTGCCAGGTGTTCCCCAGGTAAGTAATGCACACGTACCCGGCGATCCACGTGATGTAAAAGAAAGTGCGATTCATTCACCAGGCCACCGTCTTCCAGTGCTCCGTGGTCCAGTTCTGACACACACGTGCCCATTGTTGGTGCTTTTGGTGGTGGACAGGGGTCGTCATGGTCTGCGGCTTTGCAGCCTCATACACAACAAACTGATGGACTGCACTCTGACACCTTTCTTTTAGAACCGGCATGAACTTTTTTGGCAAGTTGAATTACAGTAGCTCGTCTGTTGAATTGGACCACAAGGGCCAGTCTTTACTCCCCATATACATTAACGAGCCTTGGCCATCCATGACCCCGTTGCTGGTTCACCACTCGCTCAAATCCTTACGCTTGCCCATTTTTCATACTTACGACACATCAACATTGAGGAAAAAAATGTTTACTTGCTTCTTAATATATCCCACCCACTAACAGGTACGATGATGAAGAGATAATCAGTGTTATCCACTTCATCAGTCAGTGGTCATAATGTTATGCTTGATTGGTGAATATATGTCTGTATGCCCCCCCTAACAGGTGGACCAATCTGCACGAAACTTTGCACAAACATCATCACACATACAGTAATTATTAACAGCTAAATGCCAGTTTTTTGGATTTTCTTTTTTAACCATCCCCCCACAAATGCGATGTTATGTTCGCTTCATGCACCACGTTCAGCGATGTTGCCCATGCAAACTTCACAGGTGCCAAAATTTGTTGATTGTTGTTGAATTTTGTACTAATCACCACTAAATGTGGAATGCATGAATTAGAAAAAGCACCGCAGGGCTTGAGAAAACCACCCAAGTATATGCTCATTACCCTTGTGCTCATGTTGCCTGGGCTTGTTAGCAATGTGGAGTTCTTTGCTGATTCCCTGATAAAGCATGATAGTCTGATGAAAGCTGTACTGCTTAAGATTTTTTTTAAATCATCCCTTGTATTAAAAAAAAAAAGTGTTATGACCCCAAACTGTGGCCCACAAATTTAGGTATAAACCAAGTTGTCAATTTGGAGAATAGCTGCATCACTGCTATTTATATACTAGACAACTGTGCCTTTGCCCATACCTCTGTTCTGAACCATGATTTGGGTATGAAACCTTAAAATACACAGTTTGAGCAATTCTGTGCTCCCATGAGGCCCACTGTTATGAGAAAGACACTCTTACTAAAAGTGAAATTATTATAATGGTAAAAGTTTCAAATATGCCTTGTTACCTGTACTCACAATCTTGCATCTGCACTCACCCCAGAATCAGTGCTTTGAATGTGCTAGTAAGTGGGTTTCTAAAATGAAGTTTGTTGATAATGGATTATTGATCGTGAATTAGAGTGGATGGCCCCTGGGCGCTCATCCTGGCTGACCAGGAATGAATACATCTCTTCATGCTTCACCTCACACACTCAATTTAGGCATAAGCAACCAAAGGACCGACAGACACGCATGTTGAGACACTGACCCGTGGTCTAATATGCACAGACAGCCGTCGTTCATCCAGTAAAGGACAAAGGTTATTCCACAATCTCTGTGATGCAAATTGCCTCAGTGAGCTCTCACTCGCCGGGTCAAACTACTTTGCATGTCAGCAACATCTGCAGTTACTGTTTTTAGAGTGAACCCAGAGTGAAACCCAGGTGAAAATGTTCTTTATGCAGTGTAAGGAAAACATGATGTTCAGCAGCTTTTGAACAAAAATGTGATCATTTAGCTTTTTTGCATGTTGCAAATCTGTACATTCAGGTTCATAAGATAGGAAGCCACAAATGCAGTGTCACATTCCCTTTTAGGGTTTACTAGTTGAGTTTAAGTGGGGGTTTTTTTTGGTGAATATTGATAATTAATGTAATTATCTTTATTTATTTAAACCTTTATTTAACCAGGCAAACAGATTAAGAACAATTTCTTATTTACAACTGTGGCCTGGCAAAAGGCAAAGCCTTTTGAGGGGGGAGGGAATAGAGAGACTAAAACAATTTTAAAACATTGACAGAACAGTGAATTGCAAAACAGCATCATAACACCACAGTAACCACACTAATAAAAACATCTACAAATATCCTTAAGAACATTTTTCAAATGGCTCTTAAAAATGGGAACTGAAACAAAAGTAGTCATTTTCATTGTTTTTTGAAGCAGTCATTCAGAGCAGCGGAAGCAAATGCCATCAAGCCAAATCGAGACTTGGTCCTCAGAGTCTTTAACAATAAATATTGTGAAGAACGAGTATTGTATCTTGTAACTGAATCCGGTTGAAGTAACTGACATAGGTATGAAGGTGAATGACCCAAAAGGGTCTTATTTATAAGAATATTATGGCGAGTATGTAAAGAGGGCCATTTAACCTGAGAATAAAGATGACAATGACGTGTTAAAAAAGAAGCATTTGTGACAAAGCGAATAGCAGAATGATAAATTGTATCCAGTTTATGAAGAGCACCTTTACATGCATGTCTATATACTACATCACCATAATCAAATAAGGGGAGGATAGTTTCTTCAACAATGGTATGTTTTACGGCCAAGGTAAAAGAGGAGCGATTTCTGTACAAGTAACCAAGTCTCGCTTTGACCTTCGATTGCAACACATGAATATGATGTACAAAAAATAAAGCAGGATCAATCCATATTCCTAAGTATTTATAAACTGTAACCTGTTCTACAGTATCACCCTCTATAGTGCTAATATCTGTTGAGGGTGAGGAGACCCCATTCCCATGACCAAAGCGCATGACTTTGGTTTTCTTAACATTTCAAAACAACTTCAGCTCAGCTGCATTTCATGGAAGGCATGAGTAAGTGACTTTACAGCCTCATCAGCAGTGGGGGACCGGTTGCATATAAAATGGTATCATGGCAATCATCATACAGATGGATTGAAGCCCCTATCATTGTGATTCATTTCAGTTTCTTTCTCTCTCCCCACAGATATGAAAACAGCATGCTGCTTGATGAAGGAGCAGCTCTTCAACGATCAGGATCGGACACTAAAGCTGTGATGTTTGGCAAGTTTTTTATACCTGTGCTGAGAACTCGGTGACTTTTGGAACATTAACTTTTTACCGTTTCACAGAGGATTTATTAAACAACTGTGGTGATTCTTAATGACCGGCGGTCTCGGAAAGGTGATGGAGACAGAAGAAAGGGAGGATGTATCGCAAAAAGACACAACTAATGTGAAGGCAGTGGTAGAGGACGACGTGACGTCATGTCACACCTGTGGGGTGTGTGGGCGCAGTTTTCCTCTTCTCAGCTCTCTTTCTCAGCACATGAGAAGACACACTCGGGAGAAACCTTACAAGTGTCCCTACTGTGAGCACAGGACTGCTCAGAAGGGCAGCCTGAAGGCTCACATTCGAAGCCATAAACTGGGCCTTTTGAGCCAAAACCTCAGTGATAAGGAGGGAGACGGAGATGAAGGGCAGAAAGATGATGCTGATATAACTGACCCTCCTGAGCTCAGCAGCCCACCTGAGAAAGCTCATACCATTAATGGAAAAATAAAGAAGAAAACCACCAAGAAAAATGTTAAGGGTAAAGTTAGCATTGAGTTTAATGATGAGGGTAGTGATGAATCTTTTTCCTGCACCATTTGTGGCCAGGTTTTCCCTCAGGTATTGCTCCTCAAGTCCCATATGAAAAGGCACCGTGGCTCGCAGGATCATGGTTGTCGGATCTGCGGACGACGCTTCCGCCAAGCGTGGTTCCTCCAAAGTCATATGCGCATTCATCGAGTGAAAGCCCAGCTAAGGGGCAGCAAAAGCAACGAACCACCTGCTACCATCAATGGGGTTCCTCAAGACCCAGTATCACTGACAAATGAAGAGTGCCTCTATGAGCTTTGTGCTGGCTGCGGTAACTTCTTCTATGACCGCAAAACCTTGCAGATACATGAAAAGCTACATAAACTGAATCACGTTCGAACTCCGATGCAAAACCCAGCACAGGAACACATGGAGTCCTCTGCAGTGCACAGTGCTAAGAGGCAGTTTTTAGAAAGCCTGAACCTCACTTCTGCTCAACCCAAGGAAAGTCCTGAGAAAAAGAAGCTGAGCAGTCGAATTCCTGAGCTGGATCCAGTTTGTAGTTACCAGTCATGGCAGTTAGCCACAAGGGGACGATTAGTGGAGGCTACTGAAAAATGTCTGGGATGGGAGGAGAGACTAGCTGATGCTGAAGTGGCATATGACACAGAAAAAGGTGAGTATGTTCCCTTGAAGCAAGAGAAAAAGAGGAAGCCAAATGACACCTCCAGCTCCAATCTTAAGAAGAAGAAGGGTGACACAGGCCTTGATCACAAAAGTGGCGACAGGAAGATTAGCCAGAAGGACCGTATTCTGCTGAATGGACTTGGGCAAGCATTTTATGAGGCACTGCAGACTAAGAAGGTTAAAGATATTCACTGCTCATCTAAACAGACGACAAACATCAAGAGCCATCAAGACAAGGAAGGTGAGCCAAAAACACCACAATACATTATCTATGCCAGAGTTTGGACAGGTTTATATATTTACTTAGAACAGTTTGTATTGCATGCTTTTACCATTTTTAGGTGCAAAAGTTGTATTTGTGGACTTGTAGCCTTTAAGATCTGTATTTTATAGTAATTGAATACAACTCTAGTACAAAAATGAGTTATAAATTACTGTGTAAAGGAGGTTTTGACTAGTGAATTTCTAATTGAATCACAGCAGCAAAATGTAATTAAAAAGTGAAAAAGAGATGGGAGAACCCATCTTCAGCCATGTTTGGAGTGTCGATGTTGCATATTTTGTCCACCAGAGGACACTCTGCAACTTTCCTGTTGGCAACACGTGTGTTTTTAATGCCACAAACGACAACCAGCTGATCCGAGCAGAGCATAAACACACAATCCACCATTGTGACAATACAAGATTATTTTTAAA
>VUQK01003247.1:4650-21617 GCA_015106715.1 Bujurquina vittata | reverse complement strand
AACCAAACCACTCCTTCCTTCCTTCCTTCCTGGTGTGTGTGTATATGTAAGTGTAGCATGTTTAGTTTAAAATGATAGGGTTGAGCAACCCTGAAAAATACCTGAAAGACATTAGTGGATGGGATAAAGCTTTAAAAGATTCGCACACAGTGTTCCTCTAATGGAAGTGTTTTGGATACATGTCCACTTTCTTTTTTGTCTTTCCTAAACTATTACCAAGTCTATTTGTTCAGCTGAAAGCATTCAAGTATGCCTTCATCAGCTTTATCACAGGGATTAAGTTGAGACAGAGCACCTCAAGCTTCCCACTAAGCTTACAGCTAACAATTTCTTTTGTTCTCAATTAATGCACTGCTGACTTACTCAATGAACTGATTTAGTTGTAGCCATTTAAAAACACTGATACACCTTTGCTTGTTCCCATAACCCAGTGATTCTCAACTCCAGATCTCGTGGCCCAGTGTCCTGAAGGTTTTAGATGTGTCCCTGATCCACCTGATTAAAATGGCTGAATTACCTCCTCAGTATGCAGTCAAGTTCTCCAGAGTCCTACTAATGACTTCTATAGTTGATGCAGGTGTGTTGGATCAGGGACACATCTAAAACCTGCAGGACACTGGGCCACGAGGCCTGGATTTGAGATCACTGCCATAACCGTAAAAATCGTTTGTCCTGTTGAAGCTGAAAAATTGACCAAAACAATTTAAATGCCATGTACAACAAAGAAATCCATCAAATTATCACGTGAGAGGTTGCATAAAACCTTTATAGACAAGAAAAAATGAGTATACAGTAAAATTATCAAACGTAGCTGTTGATAAATTGTCATCAAGGCCATGGAAGATAATGCATAGTAAGAATTTATCTATTAAATCCAAAATGGGCCCTCCTAATGCGGTCAAGACCAGAGAAAATTAAGTTCCTTCCAAGACGAAGCTTGAAGAATCACCACTGCATACTTTTAACAAATATGAAATCAATTCAACAAGTATTATGTGAGTCACTGGTATACTGATCACCGTAGCCACACAGCCTGAATGAACATATTCTACTCTCGTACGAATATCACTTCTCGTCTTAGAAACCACTCGCCTGTTTTTTTCTGTCCTCACCTCCCCCTGTCCCCCTCCTCTACTCTCCTAGGTCACTGTACCTCCACAAAGGCCTCTTTTGTGCTGGGCCTCACCCCCTCCCGACAAGCAGATGGAGGGACAGACATCCCATTCTCACAGGGCCACTTTCTCATAGCTCTCTGCTCTAGTCGAGCCTTTAACATCCCCGTCGTCCAGCTCTTTTCTTTCCCTTCGCCCTGGGTGGTGTTCAGTCACCCTTTCGGTCGGCACGCCTGCTGTAAGGTGCCACAAGACAACACGCTGCAGGTGCATGCGTGCGTTTCTGATTGTTTTACAGTGTCTTTACTTATGAAGCCCGACAAACTCTCTGACCTATGTCCTCTCTGTTGACCACTGATTTAGCAAGAGTAGATATGTGCGTGAGTTCAGTGAATGTTTGTGTCACTGTGTCAGCAGGAGGCTGTTATGTGTGTACAGATGGCCAGTTCGACTGATTTGAATCGGTCAACTGAGTTTTCTCCTGTGTGCAGTCACTTTCTCCATCTGGATCACAAGATTGTTTTTCTCTGATCGATTAATAGAGTTGGTATTAAAAAGGGCATCCCTTACACAGGTTCTTGCAATTCAGTCTGCTCTATTGTTTAACTTATAATTAAATGAAGACATCACCCAAAAGTTTTAAAAAGTGGCTAACTGCAGCCCAGAATAAAAACAGTACAGCTGTTCATTGCAGCCACACTCTGTGGGAAGATAAAAAAAAGTGATAAGATTTGATAAGAAGGGCGATGTGTACATTTGGTTGTACACAGGAAAGGTAACATCAAGTAGACACCACACAATTGGCTGATCAGTATGACAAGTGAGTTTAAATGCTAGCTTGTCAGTTTTTGAAAGTTAAAAGAAATGCATTTCACTGAATGCAGTCTCATCGACCCACCTACTTGCTAATTAGAAGTACTAAGTAAAGGAGCAGATTAAGAGATTTTAAGAGATTCCTGATAAGATGGGAATGCTTGGAAACAGATTTTCAAATTCTTAGTAGTGTAGCTGTCCACTAAATCTACGCGTTTCCAAACAACGCACTGCATTTCTGTCACTATGCACTGTCCAGTCTTAATTAAAATATAATGAAATAAATTAATAAGGGTTTACCCAAAACTACTACCAGCATGCTTCAATTCAGTATTATACTCAATACCTACCAGCAGGTGAGGATGCTGGCAGAGGTGAAAAGGATAATCGGTACAGGGTAGGAGGCGCACAGCAGCCCGTGGCGGTAGAAGGCCGCCGAGATCTTTCCTCTCAGCTGCTCGCGCAGCGTCATCTTGGTGGGTGTGGTCAACTCCCGGCCATTAGAAAGCACTGGGCGGCCGAGGACAGTTCGCCGCGGGGCATCCAGGGACCTAAGAGTGCAAGTGAGTACTAAAGTCAACATGAACATGGAAAAATGTTTATATGATAATAGAAATTATCTTAGTCCAGAGGGGAATCTGGATTAATAATCCATCCATTTTCCACTTATCCTTTCCAGTCGTGCAGGTATGTGGGTGGGTGGTTTTTGGTGGGTTGGGCATGCAAACTCCACACAGCCAAGGTTTAATTATTTTGTGAGGGGAAGAAAAAAAAATTGAGGCATTTTTTATTTTTTTAAGACTACACTTTTGGAGATTTGTAACACTTCATAGAGAAACTGAAAAACCCTCATTACAACTGATAAATAGAATTATTTGCATTCAGACATACAGTCAAAGGTTTGGACACACCTTCTCATTCAGTGATTTTTCATTAATTTAGAAATTGTCTGCACTGTAGATTAACACTAAAGTCATCCAAACTACAAAAAAATATACTTGGAATTATTTAGTAAACAAAAAAATGTTATTTTGCAAAAAGCAACTAGCAACAAATGTAGCCAGTTTTTCCAGTGATGTCAGAGAGTTCTGGAAACCTGGAATCCTCCGCTGTTGCCATGTTACGCTTTGGCGTTGCCTGGACCCCCAAGAGTACCTGGCTGTTGGGTTGTACCGTAAGTCACATGACCTTAATAACAGGATAAGTGAGTCTTTCATGTGTTCGTGATGCAGCTGCCTCATTGAGCAGGTGGACCCTTTGCTGTAATACATACGTCTGTGGATTTGCTGAGCTAGCGAGAAACTTTCTGACTGAAGGATGGAATTTTGTTCATTCAGTCTGTTTACATGTTTTGTTATTTGCACAGAGAGTACTGGCTGTACAGGAGTACACACAGGAGGAAGCACTTTGGTGAAGTCTACTTCACTGGAGACTGTTTTTTAAAGAATAAATCAGCCTTTTGCAGTTTTTGCTCAGTATCTTTTCTGTTTACATTTTAAGACCAGAGCTGTGAGTGTTTTGTTATGGAGGAAAAAAGCATTAATTTATTTGAGAAGTATTATTATTTAAATATGCCAATAGTTTATTTTTGAGTAATTTCTCATGTACATCTACAACTGAATGTTTTAAAAAAGCGTCTGTGTGACTCAGAGGAACCTTTTTTTTATACCTTTTGAGAAGAAAAATACATGTCATATCGCCATTGAGCTAAAAAACATTGTGATATTTTTTTGGTCCATATCACCTAAAATGGCTTTCAGTTAATCGCTGTGCCTATCTAGAATTAATTTCTTGGATTTCTCACCCTCTTAATGTGTTTGAGACCATCAGTTGTGTTGTGAAGAGATAGAGTTGGTATACAGTGAATAGCCCTGTTTGAGTACTGTTCTAATCCCCATTATTGGAAGAACTACTTAACTATGTTGAGAAAAACAGGCCATCACTACTAGAAATGAAGGTCAGTGAAACCAAAAAATTTTAAGAACTTTTAAAGTACCCAAGTGAAGTTGCAAAGACCATCAAATGTTATGATGAAACTGGCTCTCATCAGGACCTCTCCAGGAAAGGAAGACCAAGAGTTCCCTCTGCTGCACAGAATAAGTTCATCAGAGTTACCAGCCCCTCAGATAAGAGCCCACCTACATGCTTCACAGAGTTCAGGTAGCACACACACCTCAACATCAACTGTTCAGAGAAGACTGCGTGAATCTGAATCTTTTATGGTTGAATTGCTGCAAAGAAGCCACTTCAAAGGAAGAACATGGCTTGGGCCGAGGAACACAAGGAATGGACACCAGTGGATATCTGTCCTTTGGTCTGATGAGTCCAAATTCTAGATTTTTGGTTCCAAACACCATGTCTTTGTAAGACGCAGAAAAGGTGAGTGGATGGTTTCTACTTGTGTAGTTCCCACTGTGAAGTATGGAGGAGGAAGTGTGATCCAATGCATACTTAACCACCATGGCTACCGGCATTCTGCAGCAACATGCCATCCCATGTGGTTAACGCTTGGTGGGACCATCATTTGTTTTACAACAATATTGACCCTAAACACACCTCCAGGCTATGTAAGGGTTATTTGACCAAGAAACAGGGTGATGGAGTGCTGCATCAGATGACCTGGCCTCCACAATCGCCTGATCTAAACCCAACTGAGATGGTTTGGGATAAGTTGGACCGCAGACTGAAGCCAAAGCAGCCAACAAGTGATCAGCACCTCTGGGAACTCCTTCAGGACTGCTGGAAAACCATTTCAGGTGATTACATGAAATGTTATATGTATAGACTTTAAAGTTTACTACCTTCCTTATGTGTTTCTTCAAAGTCTGGATGATTTCAGTATTAATTTATAATGTAGGGAAAAAAATGAAAACATTGAATGAGAAGGTGTGTCCAAACTTTTGACTGGTACTGTACATCTATTTATGTCTTTCTGAGTATTATCAGCATCCACAGTGCGGTGCTCATGGAGACTGACTCCAGATGTTGTCCAGCGCCTCCATAAGGCACAACTGCCTTTCGCTTTTTTTTATTGCTAAGCTAAAACTCCAAATTCCTGAGTTAGCTTTGGCGGGGATGATCGTTCAGCTCTCCCAAGTAATAAAAGTTTTGTTTTTAAATACACAGAAGGAAGAAGGTTAGTTATGAGTATTGTAGGCTGATTTATAGTGTGGGAAAGATAGCTCAGTCTGGTCTGGTTAGACCATTCCCAATTTTCTGAAAACCACACTATTTCACAAGACTGACAAATTTTAAGCCAAAGGAAGAGATTTTACCCCGAGACAAACTAACCCTATGAACCAATGTTAGCTTTGAAACAAACACTGACACCCCCATTATGGTGATGGTAGCACCCAGCACCAATGGAGAGAGACTCCAAATTAGCTAAGAAAAACAAATACTGAAAAACTTTCTTATGACGCTCATATTGTGAGTGTTTGTAAAAATGTAAAATGCAAATAGCTCTTCCTGATTCATTAAATAACTACAGACTCTGTTAGCATACCAAAACCATCAGAAAGTAAAACTTGTGCAATTTACCCCTTAATATCCGTCAGGTCAGCGGTGAGCCATTTAGGGTTTTGTTGTAGCCACATGCAAAAACAGGCAAATTATCTAGAAACTTTTTCACTGTTAAAAGCTTTTACATTTGGATGCTCCAAACAGGTGCAAATTAATCAAACCCAAACCTTAATCCCACTCCTGGATCATCACTGATGATGTGGTGGATGTGGAGGAGTTGAGCGCTTCCTGTGGTCCTCCTGTTATAGACAAACATTTTCTGCTCGGGTAAACACAGCTGAGGGACTGCATAGAGTCACTCCTTCTGCCTCCAAGTAGCTGACAATTTTTTCATAATTCATTGAACAGGATTCTGCTTAGAACAGTCAAGGTCTAAAATGCTTTGTGCTTTTGTATGTAGTCAAAATCCGCCTCCGTGAAACTGGCCCCAAACTGAAGAAAAACCAGATGGAGAGCGGCAGCTGGTGTAAAGAGTGTCTGATTTTCCTGGTGACTTGATTTGAATCCCCAGCCTGCCCGATCAACAGAAATGAACTTAATGTTTTCCCCACACACACAAAAGCCTGGTAACTGCACAAATATGTGCAGTCTAGCGTCTGGACGAGAACAGACGGGCATGATGTTGTAATTTAGCTGATATCAACAAGTTGTCAATAACCAATAAAATTAAGCTTTGGGGGTTGATAAACATCCCCAACACCATCACACACTGCCTCTGTGTTCCAGTAACCGTATAAAACACTTCCTCAGTGACCACGTCAGACGTTTTGCAGAAACGCTGTTGATATGTAAAACATGTGGACGGTGTGCAGGAGGAAACGCCGTCTGCTGCGGTTTTAAGACGAAGAGAAGAAGAACGAGACTCCACATGTGTACAGATGCGGGTGGGAATGAGGAGTAAGATTACTGCTATCTGCTGAGTCACCATGGTCATCCTCTGCATACGTATGACCGTAGCCGTTTGAAACAAACAGATCATTGATGGCGACATTTGGGCACGTTTGAAAGACAGAGAAGGATGAAAAGCGTGAAGGCAAATTTCAATTGTGTGCTCTAAACTGAGTTAGTCGGACACATCCTCCACTTCTGACACAAATCGCAGTAGTGATTAAACTTTCTCACCAGCAAGTGTTATTACCGAGTGATACCCTCACCCATAAGCTCAATAGCCACGTGTGTAGGACTATGCAGCCAATGCACAAAGCAGCTACCAGTGCTAATCTCATGGTTGGGTAACTCGAAGCAGCTAGCTGTGGACACCATGGGTGAACAATCCTTCCTATTATGCTGTTTTTCAAGTCCACTCGGAGTCTGCCTTCCATCCACAGCTGGTGGACAAGTCTGTGTGGCCACAAAACACAGTAGGGCACGTGGGTCCCAGAAATTCACATCACTGACCCAAGTGGACCCTGGCATACACGTGGATGTGGAAACTGCACACTGCACTGAAGGTGACGTGTCACATGTGCTTATTCACTGCTAGAGGTCGACTGACTTTAACGCGCAATTACAAGTCGTCGCTAACACAGACTGCTAGTTTCCTTTTTGTATTGTCATCTGCTGATTTGAGTGTGGAAGTGTTTCAGTTTTTATGTATGTGCGTGTGTGGGCATGCGCTCCAGCCTTTGTGCTCATGTGTGACTGCTTAATAATATCCATGTAGAGTGCATGCTAAAAGGCAGCAGGGGTGTGCATGGTTTTTATGAACCACATGAAGTAATACACTCACTTCCTGTATCATCCCGTAAGATGACGTGCTCTTTTCCTTACCTACGCGCACACCCGTGCACACATGCACACAGATTATGGTCACATAATTTGGCAAAGCCAGACCACCGTTCAGCCATTTTAGATAAAAGAAAATGTTTTGGCAATACCTTTTCATTTCCAGTAAATATTATGCCTGATAAGGTGTTTTTAGAAGTATGAAAGGAGATCTGAAGAACAGAGGAGTTGTGTGTAATCAGGGCCATCCCTTTCATTGAGAAGGAGGAACTTCCAAATATGGAGTGAGGGGTGTTTCTATGCACAGTTGAAACACACCTTGGCAGCTAAACTACGTTTATGTTTCTGTATTCATTAAATGTAGTTCAACTACATCTTTGCTTATTTTTTTTTGTGCCGTTAACTGCAGAAACTACAAACAAGGAAACCATACCGCTGCTCCTCTGCTGTAATTTAAGCCCCTTTGACAAAGCCACTGTAAAGGCATGCCTAGACAATGTGTTCATCGAGCAGCCGCACCACACACTTGTTCAGAGCATGTGGAACGCATGTGCGCGAGTCAGTTTGCACATTTACAAAGTAGCCTTTCTAGGACACTTTAACTAAACCATGTTTGGCCCTACAGTAGTTTTGATGTTTTCACTTTGAGGTAATTAGTAATTTGGCAAAAAAAAAAAAAATAACCCAAACCTCTTTTAATGCAGTTTCCCAATCAGAGTGCTGTGATGAGCGCATTTATGTGATGTAAGGAGAGAATGGGTGTGCCACTTAATGGCAGCGTTGGAGGAAAAGTCAGGTGACCTCCAGAATCTGTGGGATTCATCCTCTGGGAACAATGAATCCTGCTTTGATGCGACGCTGAGGCGCGCTTTTGTCACGAGCGGTGTACTGACTGACGGACGAGTGTTAACATTAAGCGGGACATGCTACCAGCATGGTTAAAAATATAACACATGGCATTCTTGTGAACAAAAGAGAAATGGAAATTAAAATCTTGTCCAGCATCTTTATTCTTTTGATTAAAGACAAAGAGGAAGCCATTAGCTGAGGAAGGAAAGCGGATATTAGTAACAGACAGCAACAGGATTTATCGGAAATGTGATCTTAATTTGGAGAACTATTTGGCTCTCTGTAGTCTTGTTTGTTAAAAAAAAAAAAATTTGGCTGAGGCGCAAGAGTCAGTTTGATAGACACACTGATGTTTGAAAGTACCACTTTCTCATCTTTAAACTTTGACAGAAGATGACATTTTTGATTTGCTGGATATCAAGACTGGAAAAAGCTTCCTGTTTCAAATTTTTGGGAGCTAAAAGGGGACTGCAACAAAAATCAGGTCTAGGCAAAGAGCGGAGGCGATGAATCTGAGTCAGCTGGCCGGACGAGTGACCCTCCTCTGCTGCGTATGAGTGACATAATGACGTGCCGTAGTGCATTTACTGGAAAACAGCCGCGGGGGACGCCACTCGGTTTCTGAAAACGTCTTGAATGTCGTCATTCTGGAACAGAGCCTTGGAGGAGATTGAGAGCATGCTTGTGTGTACAAGTGTGTATGTGTGGGTGTTGAAGGGTTTGTTTGGTTTGTGGTTTCATCATGATAGAAACTAATCACAACATTTCAGTGGAAACTGACAAGATCGCCCAAGAGACAAATGATTTATCATTAAATGGAGACATGAAAGGAGAAGGTTTAATGTGTGCCTGCGCTGCACGTGTCAGTTTGTGTGCATTTGTCTACCACTGCACCCATCTTTTTTAACACAGCGTTTAGGCCCTTTTGTTTGCTTGAGCGTGTATGGGCGTACATGTGTGCATAACTCGAGAGTATTTTTAATGAAATATTCCAGCGGTGCTGTTGCTCTTTTCTGGCAGCTCTTCCACTTTTCTTTGCTGCCCGCTGCTGGAGGATTTCCCACCCATGAATAAGCGAAATGAATATAAGTATGTACTTTCATATCTGCCTTTCATTAATGATGAGGCCATGAGCTCTGCTGCCAGTTACTTAAACAATATAAGGATTGAAAGTACTAGAATGTATTAAGAAAATATGTGCTTTTGCAGCACAATCTACTCAACATATGATTTTGAAAATAGTTACTTTGCATCCGCATTAGTGTAGTAAATTATAAATGCATATTCTCCTCATTCTTGTGGTGCTCTGGTTTTCCTCCATAAAAGATGCCTATTAGGTTAATTGTGCTAATAACAATAATTCAATTAGGAGAGATCATCAGGAGGAATTAAACATGATTCGCTGATAATAAATACAATTAATCTTTTTGGTGATTAGACTCCAATGGCCTATTGAAGCAAAAGCAAATTCCTTTGGAGAGAGGAATGAGGGCAGAACCCCTTCCTGAAAGGGAGAATAACTGATGTATAGCAAATTTCAAAAACGTAGTTTCAAAGTTCTTTACAAAATACAGTAAAACCATAATCATACGTATTTGACTGAGTGAGCAGTGAGAATGTGTTTGAGGGGATATTTAGCTGATATACCAGCCTCGACAGACACCAATAACGTGAATTGATGATGACAGCATTGTGACATCAGCCCGTCGTCTGATTGGTCGCTGCGTCACACTAAAGTTAGTCATATCATCTCACTTTCAACGGTCAGTTAATTTAGTCCATGTGTGACCTCAGAAATGTTCAAACCACTAAAAAATGTAACACAGTGTGCTGAGGGTAAAGGACTAGCTGCTATTACTAATTCATTCACAGCGTTCATATGTCACAAGACAAAGAGAGTACAGTCTGTACAGGAGGGGCAAGGCTGGCTAACAGCAAATAAAAACACAACATAAAGACATAAAACCTAAATGAAAATTTGAATAACAATACAGTCAAGATTTATACAATAAGCAAGTCACTAAAGAATTGTGCAGGTAAAAGATTTTTTTTTTTTTAATTATTATTATACAAAAGTTTTCAGGAGTGTTTTAAATGTAGATCCTGAGTTTGCCAACCTCAGTTCCTCTGCTAAAGACATCTGCAGTTGTGGGGCTCTGACAGAAAGGCTACCGGCACAAACCACTGAGCTGACCGCCAGTGCCTTGGTTCATAAGGTGCAGCTAAATCTATGATATGGATGTGAGCAAACCCACGTGGCTCCTAATTAATGAGCTTAAAATCAGTTTTCTACCCAATAAGTATCCAGTGTAGTGTAAGGATGGGGGGGAGATGCAGTCTTGAGATACATGTGACATATTTTTTATTCATGCTGGACCTCATAAGAAAACAGTGACATCTCCAAAGGGCACAAACGCACTAAAATGTCCTGAAGGCAGTCTGGTGGATGAGTAGTTGGAGGGCACGCCACAAATCTCTGATTTGACTCCAGCTAGCAGGACGTTGTGTTGTGTAATTCTGCTGCTTTATTTTCCCGCACTTAATAGAAGCCTCTGTGAAAGAGCTGTGAATAAATCCCAAGTCATGGGCCGCAGCCTGGATTAAAATGAATACAAAGCATTTGTCTCTTTCAAATGAAATGAAAAAGCACCAAATAAAAACTGTTTAACTAAACAAAAACAAAAAAACAAAAAAAAAAACGTAGGTTGCTTTTTTTCATTTTATCTTCTCTCTTTTTTTGTAGCGGCTTGCAGATGTGTCAAAATGTAAAGAGAAACGACTCATAATTCACAGTTTCTAGTTAGGGGAACATTTAATTAAAAGGATTTATCTACACAAATCATTTTTCATTCAGTGCTAGAAATCACATCGCCCTTGTTTATAATAATCTCCAGTCAGCAGTGGAAGGACCTTAAACCAGAAACAGATACCATTTAGAGATTTCTGAGACCCATTTCCTTCCAAATACCAACAACTTTGCACTGTTTCATTTCACTGAACCTCCCACGCTTCTCACCTCTCCTCCCACCTGAGCAATGTGGCAGCCGGGTACCGAGTTACCACACAGATGGGTACAATCAGTCTTAGCATGAGGGAAATCTCGACGTGTCACAGCTTTGCTCCGGTTTTTTGTCGAGCTTCCTGAAAAATAGGATCCAACTGTCAGGGAGAATGGATCCAACATTTACTGTAATTTCTGGCTTCCGCTGACAAAGTTTGAGAAAAGACAGGTTATTGCTTCACACTCCATGTGGCCGATAAAACATGTGTGACGAGTACTGCTCAATGTCAAGTCACTTACATGTTGACTGACCTTTTATAAGTGCTTAAGTAATATAAATGTACACAAATAAAACGCGTAAAGAAAATCACCGCGAGATGATTAAATGACTACAGTAGATGCACGCTCATGTAGAAATGTCTACATTTCTCCTGTATTTCCCCCTAACCGTCCTCAAATGGACGCCATTTTCCTTTAACTTTAACCCGTGGGCGTCCCTTTTCTTCAAAACTGTGGGTATCTCACTTTGGCAAGAAGCTGTTCGTGTAAAAAAGGGAGGGCTGTGTCAGATGAGATAAAATTTGAAACCTTATCAAACATTGTGGGGAAATTGGATAGCAGATAAACAAACTTCACCTCAGCTCAGACAAGTGGAAGGCATAGCCTGTCGTTTCGGTACATGCATCTGGAACCGTGGGATATCCCCCCTCCTCCAGAGCTGGTAGGCGATGTCCTCCCCCGGTCAGAAAAGTGCTGTGAAACCCCAGTGTCATGATGCTGAGGTAGTGGAACTCGCTGTGTCAACGGGTGGCTTGAGAAGTTTCCCTGATAGTAATAATAAGATCGAGCAAACAGGAAAGAGCGATGCAGTGTGCAAAAGTGAAAGATGCTTAGTCAAAGGGTGGGGGCGCACCCAGTGTTTTTAGTTGAGTGATGAGGTAATGGATTGATACTGCTTTCTCATAAAGCGACTTTTTTGCTCTCGGTGGGATCCTTAATAATATGGAGATGGAATTTGTTTTATCGCTTCGTTTCTGCTGAAGTCAGCTGGCTGCTCTGCAGATTAGTTTCAGAAGAAATTTGTTTGATGAAATCATAAATGACTAACCATGTTTAAATTTAAATGCGATTCTTTGTCTTTTTTTTCTTAAAGCATTTTGAGCTTTGCTCAAATACATTTTTTTATGCTTTATTCTTGCCCTGAAATTCAACTATAATTCTCCTCAAATGTAAACTTTAATCACATTTTACACTTTCAGAAGAGGATGAAACCATGTTTTCCATCATACAGTATTTGAGAAAAAGGTTTGGAGCCTCTCAGTGGATACTTCCTATCGGTGTTGCTACTGACTGGAAAACCTACTGTACAGCAGTAGTATGGCTAACAAAGGTTTGATAACGGCGTGCAACATAGTCATTTCCTACCAATACTCCCGCTACAGCATTAAACATGCTGGAGAGCCAGAAGGCAACCTCAAGGCTCCTCAGTCCAGTGGACTTTCATATTAAAAGTGTTCATCTTTCTTTATCAAATGTTGTTTTTCCGCAGCAAAAACGAGCACAAGAAACTAAACAAGACACATACACATACACATCACACTGGAAATGGTGCAACTGCCACATCAGTGCTGACACTAAAAAATACGGAGACATGGACCAAAACGCCACATCGGATGGGGCAGAGGGACTGCAAACAGTCACTACTTGTATGAGATGATATGATCTCCTACCTATTGGAAGGTTAGTAGTTCAATCCCTGGCTGCTCCAGTCTGTATTGCCAAAGTGTCCTTGGGCAAGTAAGAACCAGTCTATTTCCTTAATCCAATGTGCAAAGGTAGGTGGACGGTAGATTTCCAAGATAAAAGAATATGTTTAATGGTGGCCACAGTTCCTAGATGCAGTGATGTGAATATTGATTGGGAACTTAAGGGTTTGTGTGGAGCATCCAAAACGTAACAAGTTATGGTTAGGCTTAATGTCTCTGGAAACGGAAAAGCCAATGAAAAACGTCGTTTCAATATTGATGTGAAATCAGGTACGAAGTCAGGTGTGCAGCATTTGTTACACTGAACAGGTATTGATGGGAAGATGTGGTGCAATTTGGGTTCGGAGCAACGCAGCGTGGGCGTCACCTTATGCTGACTCAGTCTGTAGTGCATGTTGATAGAGCACTAGGGCCAACACTTCCCAAAACCTCAGTGACTGTTTAAGTCTGTGGCTCAAGCTTCCTGCATAAAAGCTGAAGATGCAGAAACATAAACAGTCAACACACTTTTATATTAAGCGTCTGAAGCCTGGAGGGAGTGCAAAGAACACTGTACAGATGATGATCTGTAGAAACAGTTTTAAAACTGAATAACTCCTGCTTGACATGGCATCTAATTTGAAGGTCGTGAAAGAATTGCAAGTTTGGAAAACTGTATTTGCGGCAGAGCTGTGACAATGATGCACACTGTCCATCACTGTACAGATCCGCCAGAGTCACAATGCCTTTACCTCTCCAGACTGCAAACACCACTGAGCTGACCAGGCTTTAAGGCTGCAGCAGGCATTGCATTGGTGTGCTAGTGATAGGAGCAAAGGAGCTGTTTTTCTCTGCTTTTCCTACTACTACTACTGGAGCACAGTCAACTCAGGATCGATGTCACTCACAGCTCCAATTTCCAAAGTAAAGGGAGTGCAGAATAAAGGTGTTGCTGCTTTGAGTGTCAGGCACATCCTGACATAGGCCGCTATTGCTACTAGCTGTCTGCTAGTCAACAAAGTCCCTGAACTGAACCGGACGTCTCCACAGCATTTGTGATATTTTTGACTTGTGCAAGATTTAAGTGCAGTTAATTATCAGAATGTGCAAAAAGATCTGTGATGCACCATCAGCAATCCACCAGTCCAGACCATCCAAACATGGTTCCATCTGAATCCAAAAAGCCAACATAGTGCCAAACTCAAGGCTCCAAAAACAGAAGTCCACACAGCTATTGGTGATATAGCAGTGGCTACATGTGGCTACCCATTAGGTGTTCCCTTTAGTCAGCAAACACTTGTTAGACAACCTAGTCCTGTACAGACTGTCCTGTCTTTATCCTGTAATATACAAACTGTCACCATCTTAAAATGATGGCCTAAGTCACTTTTTAAATGAAAGTTGAAAACCCTGGAAAAATGGCTTTGGCCATTTTTTAAAGAGGGTGACGGAGCGCTGTCTTTGTTCATGAATTAATAGAAACGGGAAGTCTTTAGAATTCCTTGTGTTACACGGTTTAGTGATTTGAACCTTCTGAGGTCACACATGGAGTAAATTAACTGACTGTTGAAACTGAGACTAACTTGTTTTTTTTTTTGCTACACAGAGATTGCAAAAACCACACTCTGCTATCATGTTGCTATCAGTGCAAGCAAGAATACATCAAGAAAGAAGAAGTAATACAGATTCTCGCTACTGGAAATGCTTACTCACTCAAAAACTGGTGGTTATGGTAAGGGTTGGCTCCTGGGTAGAGCGTGAAGGGGCAGAATATATGACACCCCCCCACACACACACACACTGTAAATTTGTTATGGTTATCACACAGGCTCCGTGCTAGCGAGCTGGCAGGTTAAAGACCGTTTAATGTCTGATCCAATTCGGATACTTGCGTTCTCACATGCTGCTCCATGTCTAGAAAAGTTTAGGGCTGTGGTGCATTTGTGAAAACAGCTTAGAGTTCAAAATCTAAAATGACTCACTTGTTTGCCTGTCTCCTGCATGCTAGGATAAAAGACAGACCACAGTTACTGCAGCCCATAGGGCACTGGGAACCGTGTTCCCATTTCCTGCTCCAGTCTTAAAGCTTGGCGTTGCACGGAAATAGACATAAAGATTCATGGCTTTCCACTTTTACTGCAGGCTTAGTGATAAAAGCTGAAATGAGTGAGTTGATACGTTGAAAGAACAATACGTTATTAAAAATAGTAATGTAGCCTGTGATGATTTGTCAGCTGTTCATACAATATACCTTTTTCCTTTAGGCTGGCCTTTCATTTAATGTTCAGATGTTATCTTTTACAGCTCTTAGTTGATGGGTTTGATCTACTGCCTGTAATGAAAGTAACTCTCTCTCTCTCTGACACACACACACACACACACACACACATACATACATACACACGCGCAGGTGTTTTACATTAATCTGGATGATTAGACCTTTACTAAGGTTGAGGTTGAACAGGGCCGTGGTAGGAAATGTGCAGTGTGAGGTCACCACCTTAAACATACAAACGAGAATGAGGCTACATCAGCATTATTATGTCTTAAAACAGAAATGATCTCTGTCCAGAAAACACTGTTGTGACCACTCACAACAGTCACATACGCAACACGTGGTCCTCCCAATTTAACTGTTTCAAAGAAGCACGGGGCTTCACCGTGACCAATCAGGGAAGGGTGCACAATGAAGAAGAAGAGCATGGGTGTCTGCGTCAATGTTTCCCAAGTCTCAGCTTCGGCCTTATGTGGCGCATGACTGGCTTTATCCCGTCTGCTGAAAACGAATTTGTAAAGATCAGGTTTTCCTTAATGTTTAACTATGTATAACTGAACAGATGTAAGAACATATATGTGACTGTGTTTGCATGCACTGTGTGTTGGGGTATGTACGCCCATAGAAAAGTCATTTAGAAAAATAACTTTGGTCATGTGGATGCTGCCTGATATAAAATTGTCCCAGGTGAAACAGGAGTTTGAGGGAGGCAAATAAAATGGTAACACATTAGTGAAGGGCCCTCACAGCCTTTTATAAACTATTACATTTTTTTTAGTAAAGCATCTTACAGTTTTAGAAATGGACTTACGCAAGTGCACTTATTTTAACTGTATCACAAATCATAATAAATTTGGGAATTTCTTGTAAAAAGTTAATAATTTCTATATGTCAGGTGGTGTTAAATCCAAAGGCAATGTAAGTGGCTTTTTGTTTTGCTTTTGTTAAATATATGAAAATATTAGTGCCATTGGACTTGAGGGTATATTGATGTACCTTCCAGAAGTGATCATATGAACTGTGATCGTATGAACTCTTGTTTGATGATTACATATATGTGGCAATTTTATGGTGGGTTAAAAAAAGAACACTCTGCATTGCTCTATACTACACCTATAACATGGGTACGGTAATACAATTATCAAAATATATAAATAAAGCTAAGCATTATTTATTTACCAGACTGTCTGCATCGTTCATCTGATTATTTTTCCAAAACACAAGTAAAAAGAAAACACGCAGCCACATCATTTAGATTTGAACAGTGAAGATTTATATCATAATTTACACACTTTGACATTTTTTGCTCATAAATAACTATGTAAACAGAATGTAAACAGAGACAGTTTTTAGGGGCATCTCCTCTGGAGTTAAAGCTCTGAACAAAGAAAGAGATACTTTGGTCAAACATTAGTTGGAGAGAAAGATAATGAAACAAAGGAGAAAGCTACAGAGATCAGGCTGTTGGCGTGTAACTGCTAACGAAAACCACAGGTGCACGGTTGTAGTAACATTAAGTTGGCTCTTAATGCCATTATGACCAGTATCAGAGATATTGTCCAGAGTGTGAACGGTAAAAGCATCGGCACTGAAGATATAAAGTATGAGGAGGGGGTGGGGGGCAGTGCATCAAGGAAGGCCGAGGTGGCTTTGGTGGTGTAGGCCAGTTCGTTAACGAGATGGTGGACGGGCGGGTTGAAGAAAGGGGCCATCGTTTCTCAACCAGAATAACAAATAACATTAACAACAGAAACATAAAGAAAACAAAAGACCACAGTCAGAGCGAACACTTCACCATATACACAAAATACATCTTCCCTTCTTCAGCATTTTGATTCCTCAAGTCCTTCTTCCTTTGTTTTCATCTTTCCTTTTTTTTTTTTTTTTTTTTTTTTTTTTTTTTTTTTTTTTTTTTTTTTTAAATC
>VUQK01003244.1:1115-13349 GCA_015106715.1 Bujurquina vittata | reverse complement strand
CTTTTTAAACCTTTATGTGATATTAAAATTTATCCAAATAGCTTTGAAGCATTTAGCTGCCGACTATGTTACTAATGAGGCTGAGCGTCTTAAGAGGGAAATGAAAATATGAGACAATTTGTGCAAAGTGAATTAAATAATAAATAAATAATGCAGTGCTGCTGGAAACCTCTGCTCATGCATCTGCTCACTCAGCACAAAGCCAGTGAACATGACACCTGTTAAAAATGAATGCGCGCTTCAAAATAAATGATGTCATTCACGCTGGGCCAATGATGCTGTTAGCTGGCGACCAGTAACGGAAGCTCGGTCCGGTCACTCGTGGGTTTCTATTTTCAAGCACTCGCTTGAAGGCAGTTGGGCTGATTTTAATTGTATCCTCGGGTGGATTTTTTTTACAGCATTAAAAGAAAACCATCAGGCATGACGAGCAGCATGAAGAGCAGAGTGGGAATTAAATCTTATTTCATATAAAATAAGCGGGTGAGGCACACTGGGAGCGATGGGAAATGTTCCTTTGAGGCTACATCTCTGTTCATTATTCATATTTACCATCTTCATTTCCTGCGTTTGTAATATTGGAGTTGCTCTGTGACTTTAATGTGTTTGTCTGACAGAACCTCAAACTCAGCAGGAGGAGGTCATTCAATCAGAGATTTCCCGCCAGCTTTGCTCACGTTTGCTTTAAACTGTAGCTTTTTTTTTTCCATCTTTTTCTTCTCAGAATTAAATTTTGCTCTTGAACAGCAAGAGAAATGCTGGAACAGCAGCATCAGCAGATGAGTTTTCTCCTCCTCTGTTCTCACAGGAGCATCCGCTGCCTGAGGAACATCATCCACTGGAACCTCATCACCGCCTTCATCCTCAGGAACGCCACCTGGTTCATCGTCCAAATGACCATGAGCCCCGAGGTGCACGAGAGTAACGTGGTGTGTGTCCGTTTATGTGAGCTTTATGCAGACGTCTGACCGTCTTTGCTCACTCTGAGCCACATGTTTCCTTAACCCCATAAACAGTCTTTCTCTGTTATTTGATGGCAGTCAGAAAATTATTATCCTTAAATACATAAGCTATAAGTTTAAAGAGTTTAAATAGTCCTCAGATTCTCAGTATTGCCTTTTTCAGGTGCAGGAAGCTTGAGTAGCGTTAGCAGTTTCAGTGAGTTTAATTCACTAACAGCATTAAAGTCTTGCTTAGACGCTGACGCTGGAACTGTTTTCATGTTGCAGATATGGTGTCGCCTTGTGACCGCCTCCTTCAACTATTTCCACTCCACCAACTTCTTTTGGATGTTCGGCGAGGGCTGCTACCTCCACACCGCCATCGTCCTCACCTACTCCACCGACAAGCTCCGCAAGTGGATGTTCATCTGCATCGGCTGGTGTACGAAGTATTTATGTCGAAACAACCTTATGAATGTGTTGAGAGCATCAGATGAGACTGGCCATGTTGCCAAATCAGAAAAGTAGATTTTTAGGCCACCGAGAGTCTCTTTTCTTTTTAAATAACTACCTAAGCCTGATCATCACTGACTGGGAACCAGTTATAAATCAGGATTTTAGCTTGTAAATGACTCAAAGGTGATCGCTGGTTAAAATCCAGGCTTAATGGACTGCTTTACAGGCACTGTGTCCTCTCCTCAGCATGTGTATGAAAACAGCTGTTTCATGAGTTCGGCCATATTCAAATTTGTAAAGCAAGAGTGAAACAAACATATATCTTACACATGGCAGGATGCACATATGATGCAACTCTGAAAATAATAAATGCATGCATCATACTGACATTTAGAGACTGTACAGGCAGTCGGGACTGGGTTGAAGCAGCTTTCATACCTGCACTGTGAGTATGGAGAAATATGCAGATTGCTCGGCTTATAAATTGTTTGTAAAAAAGCCAAATTACTGGCTTCATAACAGCAGTTTGGGTGCATTTCATTAAGTAGAATTTCTCAATAGAGTGACAGGAAGGGTTAATGCAAATGTAACAGTTTAAAATAATCAGGAAGTGACTGAACAGAAACCTACACCATGACATCACAGAGAAAAGGCTGACGGCTGGCTCAGTGTGGCCCACATTGATCCATATATATAACCTCTAAAGGAGTCACAGAAGTAAAGTAGTGTTTCTAGTTTTAAGCTAATGTGGCTGCTGGCTCTAAAGCTTTTTAGCTAAATTTTCCCGCTAAACTCCCAGCAAGAATTCCCAAAATCTCCCCAAATGTCTCTTTGAGTTAGCTTTACTTTCAGCACTGGGAGTAGATCACTCACAGGCCCTCAGACCCCCTGGCAGCCTGTCTGTTTGCCAGGGGGCTGTGATTGGTCTGTGGGTTGGGTCTGTGACTGAGGCCTGAATAAGCTGATCGAAGAGATGCGCCTGAGACCAGCCATTGGCTTCCCATCCGTTTAATGTCAAAAGAAGGAAGTGAACACCACATCCTATTTTACCAAACATTCTTGGCTTGATGGAGATTCCCAGATTTCGTGTGGCAGCTGGAAAACCTCCTGGTGCGGACTGACACCCTATTTCACACTGTCAAACTCAACTTTGAGCTGCTGAGATTAGCTGCATTGTGCTAGCCGGATTACGTTTCCCCAGGACTGTGTGAAGGCGAGGCTGCGGCACATGTCACAACAGCTGTGAAAAATAAGTCTGATCACATTTTCTGTGGCTACAGGAGCAAATTATTACTGTCCTCAGTCAGGAGGTGGACAGGAGGGAAAAACCACAAGTAAACTGTCATTTATCAAGCAATCTGGGCTGTGAGACTAGACGTTTCTACTGATGACAGGAGATTTGGGAGAAATATTCTAGAGACTTAAACCTGTGACTTGTTGGCTCGTAGGGCCTTTGTGCTCCTGTTAGTGTCATTTAAATGTGAGTAATCGCTGTTTTCCTGCTTTATTAAGTGCCAATAAACCACAGATCACTCTGCAGTTTCATTCATCCACAAAGAAACATTGAGATGGTGACGAGTCTTGGCCTGCATCTGTGGATCACGGCTCATGAGCAGCAATTGCTTGCTACGGAGCTCGGCAGTCGCTGGTGCTGTGCCTAAAAACAAAAAAGGATTTCATATTCCAGCACAAAATCCCTGGAGTGATATTTTGTGATTTGAATAGCAGAGAAAGAACCTGTCATTTTGTCTTTTCTTTGCCTTACAGGTATCCCATTCCCCATAATCGTGGCGTGGGCCATCGGGAAGCTCTACTACGACAATGAGAAGTAAGCTGGTGTTCACGATATTCAGGAAGGAGCTTTCTGTTCAAAGCATTACATTAGGGAGATGAATGTCTATTAATAATCAGCTGTAATCACATTTGCATTGTACAATATTCTTAATTACACATTAGCCCTGCCACCATTTCATTGGGGGTGCTTGCTCTCTTCATACCTATTAGTGAGGTGAAAATTGATTCAGCAATTTAGAAACGGGGCTGAATAATTGGAAGAGTCGAGTGAGAATCTGTATTTCTCTGATTGTCACATTTAAAAGGCCAAAAGCGGAGTCTCCAAAGTCCTCTGTGCTTCTAAGCCACACTGTGGTCCAGAAGCTATTAAAAAGTGTGAGTGACATGTTACTTCATTACCATGAGCATACACTGTGGTTTATTTTGATTCAGTCCCCCACATACACCATCCTGCTGCCAGAAAAATAAAGATCGCTGGAGCACTGAAAGCAGCAGAATCAGCTTTAATGGCCAAGTGTGATGACACATTCCCCAAATTTGCTTCCAGCTTCTATCAGTAGAAAGTGTCTGCAGGCAGAAATATGCACACTGAGATAAGTAGTTAAAAAGCAGATAGACCTGCATTAATGAGATTTTTCTGACAATGACTTACCGACCTCCACAGCGAGGCTCATTTATCCTGTTTTAGCCACTGACCAGTGAATATTCATACAGTCTCTGCTTACAGAGGTTTCTCTCAGGAGTAGTGACGCTTGGTTTACAGGTACCTCATTAGCTTGCTCGGCACCATATTAGTGATAGTTAACACCTCCCAGCAAACGACACAGCGGGGCTCAAGGTTTGGGGCATCCCTGCTCGAGCTGATGTCATGAAGAGGAAGCTCACAAATCCTGTCCTCCTCACTGTTAATCAGCACCTCTGATGGGTCGATCAGGCCTTTGATGCACGCTCATAGAGTCCATTGAAATTTAGCTCCTTTTTATGCATCCTTCCATTTTCTTACCCACTCACCCAGTTCAGGGTCACAGAGCGGCTCGAGTCTTGGACAGGATGGCGGTCCCTCGCAGGGCGAATACTTTTCCTTCCCTTTCAGAGCACCACAAGAGTTCTCCTATATACCATACTCCATTAAACAATCTAAACAGCATGCTCATTGAATGGAGTGCACCTTTGTTGTTCCAGTCAGGACTGCCTCTATAAGCCTATAAAAACCCACAGTCTGCCAGCTTTTCTCTCGGTTTTTATTGTGTGAATCAGGTAGATATGAAAACCCCCTCGTGTGACCTCTTGAAGTGTTTGGTTTTGTTAGGTTCAGTCTACCCTGGACAATACACTCACCTGCTTCATATAGTACAGGTGTCAAGTGAGACAACAACCCCAAAAACGAAAGCAGAGACCTGACAGCTGAGCAGGGGAACACAAACCTCACAGATACACATGCCGATGATGAACTAAACAAACCCAGACAACAAGGCAGCAAGCAAAGCTAAATATGACACATGAATGAAGCTGCTGCATTAAAAGAAAACAGGAAATCAAAAATGACATGCACAGATATGAAAGAACTGAGATGGAACAAAGAGAAGGGAAACTAACACAAAGAGACGGCCAAGAACCACAGGACGGCTGCAGGCATGCAAACAAACACGCAACATGTAAAAGGATACAGCAAGATGCAAAATTAATGCATCCGACAGCAAACTGGTTCAAAGCCTCCGCAAAAATATTACCATTGATTAACTCTGATAAACAGCCATGACCCCACTCTGCATGCACCGCGCTCACTGCAGTGGACAGCTATTCAAAAAAATCTTCTTGTTAAAGCTGCATATCAGCCAACACGGTGGATGCTCACGCTTCATCCCACACACTGCCACCTGTTGGCCACTCATAGGAAGCTGTTTTTGTTATTTGAATGTAATGAACAGCAGCAGTACTGACAGTGGATCATTTCCTGTTATTGGTTTGTTAAATACATATTTCTCTGCTTCAAAAGTCAAGCACATGGTGTCCAGCTGGGTGGACGCGTTTGTAACGCCATGAAAAATCGGTTGAACAAAGTTTCAGTTGCATTGGGTTGTCTTGACCGAGGTTCTCATAAATCATAATGCAGTTTTTCTCTCCAGAATGTCGCAAATTTGGAGACATTTTATTTAAATGCCAGAAAACACATGAGGTTATCAGAGGGTTAAGATGGAGTAGAGTAGTGGAGTAGTGGAGTAGAGTTATTTTGTGGTCCTTTAATGCCTCTTTCATTCTGAAGAACTTAGTTTTTGCTTAAGGGCCTGTATCCCAAAATTCATCAATGATCACACAGTTACTGGAGCCTCTGTTCAGATACTAATATGAGAATATTAAGAGCAGAGTCTCTGTGGAAGCAGGGGTGTGGCCCAGGTAATGGACGGCTGCTGGTCGTATTATTCCACAGATAAAAATAGTCCCCAAGAAGTGCTCGGCTTAATCCTGTTTGAGGAAGATTTGATGAAAACTGCAGTGGCCAGCTGCCACCAGCTGCCTTATTCCTTCATTTAGAAAATTACATAACAAGATCCTTTCTTTTGTTCCCATGGGGCCCATGGGCAGATGTCTGCATGTATGTGAAGGCACAAATGTTTAAATGTTACATTTATAGAGCTTAGAGTCTTAACAGGTTCAAGTCCTGAAAGTGTTTCCCACCTCTGGCTAAAGTGTAGCTTATATTTTGGGTAAATCGCTGTCTGGAAAACACATTTAAACCCTGAGTGCAAATTGGGAAATGAATGAAACACATACCGAAGGAGAGGAGATGAGTGACAGTCTAAATGAACCTGTCTGTTGGAATAAATTATGACTGATTGCTTTTGCTGACATTTCAGGTGCTGGTTTGGGAAGCGAGCTGGCGTCTACACCGACTACATCTATCAGGGTCCCATGATTCTGGTTTTAGTGGTAAGAGTCTCTTTTTTTTGTCTTTCAGTAGCAGCATGTGGCACTGAACCTGTTCAGCATCATTTGCAGGTACAATTAGTCCTCATTATGTCTTTAAAATGCCTGACAGGCGTGAAAAGTTGGAAAGTTTAGCACATATTTCAGTGATTAATGAGCAGGCCCAGCACTATTTCTATCAAGATTAACGTTTAAATCTCTGCAACTTGACAACCTCTGGTGCTCATTTTGGACTTTGGGCGTAAAAACAAGAATAAAATCCAAATATATGTTCAGTCTTGAAGGAATTATCTCTTACACTGGGCCATTTCCATTCCCTGAGGGGTGGCTTTTCATTAGGAATGATCTATTGTAAATCTGTCTTGTCACTTGAACTAAAAAGATCTCTCATCTGAATCCAGCTTGGCTTCAAATTACAGCCAGCATGGGTCTTAATTCTAAACTGTCAACCACAAAAAGACTTCTCCTTCAGCATTCACATAGCTGTGAGTCCTCGTCACCCTGCCAGCAGTCCCCTGTGATCTCAGCCCTTCGGCAGAGCTTGTGTGAAAGGTCCTCTAGATTTTACAGATCAGCTGGCACTTGGACTAACCCTCTCCTACCCAAGCAGCCAAAATGCTGGCCTCAGTCCGCTAGTTAACTACTTAACAAATATGTAGATTAAGTCAAGCGCTGAGCTTAATGCAAGATTCGTATGAGTGCACTTTGAGGTTTACACATTTTGAAGTTTCAGCCTGAGCGTTTTAGTCGCTGCTAACATGGTTTTTCCGCAGCCCGATGTCAACTTAGTTACATGAAAGGGTGGAGTGCTATGTTAAACACAAACTATATAACTCAGCAAGTTATAGTGTTTCCATATACTGTAGGTTTATTTAAAAGTCTCCAAAAGTTACCAACAACACAGACGGACAGGCTTAGCAGACTGTAGCAGCACACCTGCCAATCAAAGTGGCCACGCCCCTCTCTGCAGGATCCAGGTGGTTAATAAAAATTCACCTAGTTTGGATTATTTTCTGGTGCCAGGTTGTAAAGCGTGCATTTTTATACTTTTACACTGGAGTCTATGGGGACTGACTCACTTTTGGAAATAGCCTCAAGTGGACATTAGAGGAACTGCAGTTTTTGCCACCGCTTCGTTGGCTTTCTCAGTTTCAGAGATTTGCTCTTGATTTTTACTCCACACTGACTGAACTGAAACATGGCAAACATAAGCCTGAATTATGCTGAACTCTGGTAGACGGAACAGATTGTTTTACAATAAGTGTTTAGTGGGCAAAACATTTTAGTGCACTCTGACAAACATACGTTCACCTAAATGCTGTGTTAAGCCTTTTAAATATTAACACCACTGAATGAAGACAAATTAAGCAATTGTCTGCTGTTTATGAGCAAATACAATTATTTATTCATTCTGCTGTGAGTGTAAATTGTAAGGATGAAAAGTCTGCATTTAGGAGCGGAAGTTGAGTTAAATAGGAGTACAGATCATGATGCGGGACTGTTCAGTGTTCCCTGTAGGATGATTGAGATGGTTTGGGGGTCGCGCTCTGCTGGATTTTGGTTTCGAGAAATGTGGCTTCTGAGCTTTTGGCTCAAACCTCCTCATTTGAAACTGTAGCATTTTGGCCATGAGCATCTACTCCTTGAACAGGACATACTGTGCATGACAAAAAATTAGGAGAAGCAGAATAGCTTAAGTAGAGGACCTGAGTGCTTTCTGCCCTTCTGCTGTCCATGTCATCACACACAACGGTCAAGATCTGCTTGGTCTTGACCATTTTGTC
Source organism: Bujurquina vittata (assembly GCA_015106715.1). Taxonomy (NCBI): domain Eukaryota; kingdom Metazoa; phylum Chordata; class Actinopteri; order Cichliformes; family Cichlidae; genus Bujurquina; species Bujurquina vittata. The sequence continues at coordinate 5,449 of VUQK01003244.1, read as the reverse complement.
CCTGCTGGCTCTCGGTTGGTTAAGTGACCTCCCCACCCATATTCACAACAGCACATCCCCTTATCTTCTCTTCCTAGTTAAAAAAAAAATTATCTCTTGAAGAGGCTCTTTACTGCACATTCTCTCCTCCTTTACTCGCCCCTGAAGCACATATCTGTCTCCTCTAATATCTGCTACTTTTCCTGGAATCGCTCCAGTCTTGCTTACAATGGCATGTTCTTGCAGGCTTTTATCTTTGTACCTAACACTTAATCCGGCAGGGTCATTGTGGGGTTAGCAAGAAATTTTTGGTGCCTCCTCTGAGGGAGCTGTGAGGGTGAAGACTCCAGGCTTCGCCACCGTCGGCTCTTAATATCAGCAATTAAGTGGTGTGTTGCCTTAATGAGGGAATCTGGGATGTTATTAAAAAATTGCATGAGCTTAGAACAGTGGAGTGCATGGTTCCTGACAGGCTGCCATACATCTGTTCAAGCCAAGGACGGGTCAAACTGGCCCTGGAAAGTATTCCTACGTCTATTTTTACTCCCATGTGACATATTTCACACTTATTGCATGAGCCATTGATTTTGTCATTCGTCACACAGCGGAAAAATAATCTCCAGAAGCACTTCAGATATACAAAGAGCAGTTTTTAGCCAGATTAAAGGAGAATGTAGGCATTATGTTAGTTTTGTCTCTCTGCCAGTAAAGCCTCCTGTTTAACTAAAGCCTTAAATAGCTTAGCGCCTTATCGACATAGAGCTCCTTGTCGTACAGAAGCTGCTAACGCTGACTGACGTGCACCTCAACACCATCAGCGCTGAGTTTATTTTGAGTCATCACCATCCTGCTGCCATAAAGAGTGGAGGAAGAAATGATTTCACTTGTAAGTAAGAGCAGCAAAATATTAAAAAATATTAAAATACTCAAAGTAGGATCAGCTATAGCCTGTCAGGGTAGAGCTTGATTCATATATAGCTATTGGGGAGTTTATCACATTTGTTTCATGTTGGACCAGCTGACATGGATAGCTGTGCAGCACCTGCAGGAACAGGAGATGGTTATCGCTGTGACAGACTGGAAACCTGTCCTCTCACCCTGTGACAGCTGGGATGGATGGATGAATGCATGGATGGATGGATGAATGGATGGATGGATGGATGAATGCATGGATGGATGGATGGATGGATGAATGGATGGATGGAGGTATCAGAAATGTGCCAAAGTACCTGATCAACTGTATGAACACTAATGCGCATTAATGTGTTACCTGAAATAGACCCAACAAAACAAACTTGCCAAAAAGAACCTGTCCAGCCATTTATGAAATTATAATTATGAAATTAGTTTTCGTTTCAATGGAGCTACATGTTTGTGAATCATTTTTAAACACAAATAATAATAAAATGCAGCTTAATCAGAGAATAGAAACTAGCCTAAAGGTAGCAAAGTCTAAGTCTCAGATAAATACTGATGTCCTCCGTTGGTCTGTGAACTCCACATTTTAAAACGCCAGCTTTAGCTCTTTGATCATGTTGGGTTTCTGGGCCAGAAGTGACCTTTAGTGGGTGGAGTGCTCAAATTTATCAGCTAATGTTAGCGGATCTCGCACAGCTCAAACCCTTCTACACATCCTGTTGGCAAATCCCATATCCGCCATGCATATACTTCTGCAAGCTGCTTTGCAACCCACCTTCAATCAAGCTCCTCCTGTTCGTGCCGTGTCTGACTTCACCTGTGTCATGACTGCTGTCACTGATGCCGGGTTGGTTCTGTGCTGCGGCTGTCCCTGCATGTTTGTGGAACACAATCCAAGTCATGCCACCAGATAGAAATGACCGCAGGTGGAGTAACAATCATATTTTGACTATAGTGGTCTTGATGGAAATACAGTCAAGAGGTGCAGTTGTGGGACCCCAGTCAGCTGAGGTGAAGCCTTGCAGTCAAAGCCAGGCTGTAAAAGTGTTGATTTCTGCTATAGAATTTGATATTTGGAGTCTACGAGCACTGAACTGCTCTGTGAGCCAGCCTTGTCAGTCCCAGAGGTGGCAGTTTGAACATTGTACATAAACACAGGTCACCTCAACAACACATCCTGGATGTTTACACATTAAAATCCAATAGCTATCCTGACTTACATATATTTGTTAACTTTACTAGGTTATCAAAAGTATGATGTCACTTATGCTGGCACATGACAAGTCTTAATAACTTGTTTCATGACTTGTATTTATGAAGTAACATTTACTTCAAATACGAATAGTGCAAAATAGTTCATTTTTAGAGTGAACATTACTTAATTTAGAGTTAAGCTCACTAGCAACAATAACACATTCAAAGAAGAAGTTCCCATCTTGGCCCAGGTCTTTCTCTCTCTGTGGAGTTTGCATGTTCTCCCCGTGTCTGTGTGTGTTTCCTCCCACAGTCCAAACACATGCACTTACTGGGGCTAGGCTAATTGGCCACTCTAAATTGCCTATAGGTGTGAATGGTTGTCTGTCGCTCTGTGTTGGCCCTGTGACAGGCTGGAGACCCGGGTGTACCGGTACTCTGCCTCTCACTCTGAGTACATGTTACTTGATTGTTTTAGTTGCTTAAACTCGTGCATAAGTGTACTCTACAAAGGCAGCACTCGTTAGTACAACTTAAAATACATAGTTCTCTGTACTTGTTTTTTAAGTGCAATCCGTTTACATGCTTTTTTTAAGTATTGATAACTAATTGGATTTTACTGTGTAGAAGGAGATGAGATTTGCATTTTCTGTAAGTGCACCGGCTTTTAGTGAATTCACTAAACCAGCGGGCTTTTAACCTTATAGGTATTCCTGTTATTCACCTTCACTTTGTAACTCATTTTTCACTGTAATGTTTTAATATAATTGCTTTGTTGTTTTTTCAATTTATATCAACATAACTGTGTTGCTGAATCTGTCCACTGCACAACAAGCATGGCCTTAGGTGCTCATAAAGAAACCTTGAACCTTGCCAGAAATGAGATATAAGATCATTTTAAAAGCCACTTATGGGAATACAGAAGGTGAGCGGGGTTAAACTACATGAGGAACACGTCAATTAGGAGCAGATTGAGATAAAATAACCATTCCCTGACACTGACACATCCTGTAAAGCCTTCATAAAGACTATCACATTGATGTGCTTTGATTTTTCCCACAGATCAATTTCATTTTCCTCTTCAACATCGTGCGAATCCTGATGACCAAACTGCGAGCCTCTACGACATCAGAGACGATCCAGTACAGGTGAACTGAGCATAACCTGCTGTGAAAACTGATTATGGGCCCGTCCTTTTTCCAGAGATCACCTGTTTCAAAGTCTTTTAGCAATGTTATCCGTGGTGCAGAAACCTGACTGATTAAGTGCCTGGTTAGGTTAAGGTACTGAAGAGTACTTAGTAAAAGTTACTGGGTTAGGTTCAGGTTAAAACATGCTCTATCACAGCGTCACCCCTCAGGTTGAATGTCGAGTTGAGAGTGACTGATTCCTCTCATTAATGCCTCGGGCACAGACGCCAAAGGACACCTTATGTGTCGTTGAGAAAAAGGCATGTGACTGTGTTCTGCACCTGGTGACCCTGGATCCTCACACCTTAAATAAGCTACATTTTACACTTGATCCTCGGTGAGGCAAAAAGGATCCAGGGCGGCCTAAAACACACACAGCTTCAGCGAGCTGAGCCTGTCCGTCACGCATGTCTGATTTCTGCTCTCCGTGCCTGCAGGAAAGCCGTGAAGGCCACGCTGGTCCTTCTCCCTCTCCTGGGAATCACCTATATGCTGTTTTTTGTCAACCCAGGGGAAGATGAGATCTCTCAAATTGTCTTCATCTACTTCAACTCCTTCTTGGAGTCCTTCCAGGTACAATTTGTTTAAGCTGTATGCTGACATCTTTGCGTGTGGGGGATTTTTGATTTCTTTTCCTGTACAAAGACTCAGTAATTGTAATGATGGAACTGGGGAATGATTAAATGGGTGCGTGCGATAAGCTGCTGTGTATCTGTGATTAAAGCAGGATCACAGCGTTGCTGTTTAGCACGGCCTCCTCTTTGTTCATGTTCTGTCCTCTCTTTATCTCCCCCTTCCTCTCACACAGGGCTTCTTTGTGTCAGTATTTTACTGCTTCCTAAACAGCGAGGTAAGCAGAATCACGCCGCCGTATTGATTTAACATTTTGAAGCCCCCGCCCCTCTGCTTCACACACTTATTTATATCTCCCCCTCTTCAGGCAACTCCATGCTGCATTTTGGTGGCTGCATGTTGCTCTGTGTGTGTGTGTGTGCGTGTGTGTGTGTGTGTGTGTGTGTGTGTGTGTGTGTGTGTGTGTGTGTGTGTGCCTGT
>VUQK01003239.1:16279-36367 GCA_015106715.1 Bujurquina vittata | reverse complement strand
CCCTGAGTGACTCTAAATGGAAAAGTAAGTGCAGAGCACAAGTACTGCCCCCTGGACAGATTTTAAGCTTGCAAGGTTACAAAGTATTCTCAATCTCATAAAATCAGCATGTCTAGCATTCTCAGGCTTGACACACAAAGTATTGCACTTTGTTACAATCTCTAAATGTCACTCGGCCATCTTCAGCTGATCTGAAAAGAAGTTGGCTGTGTATTTGGTATGTTATAAATTAGTGTTACTTGTTTTGCTGCAAGGTCAACTGTGCTGAAGTGCTTATAAAAATATTAGCTATAGTACACGGCAATAACAGCTCAATGTACTGAGAACAATGGGAAAGACAACATTGCACAATCCCATAATGCCACTGTCTTAAGTACCAAGACAATAGTGATACCCCCTTCATACTATCTGATAAAATATAGTCTATGGCAAACTGCACTGTCCCAGCAGTGCAGAGCAAAGCAACCCTGACTTAAATTTTTACACAAAAGCGGACATCCAACATCTGTCATGTGATTGTCTTAAAATGCTCAAGACAGAAACTATAGTAATGACTTAGCTAATCACAGCCTGTTTAGAATATTGGCAGAATGAATACTCCTTTGTTTTTACAGACGTCCAATACATTCCCCAACTTACATGAGAAAAAAAAAATCTAGACACACCCCCGTCTGCAGAGTATGTCTCCAGTCTTTAAGATAGATCTGTATCTATCCAGGACTTCCTGGACCTAAAGGCATGAGTTGCTCTGACAATCAGAGAGGATGTCCTCAGTAGAAGTACATCCAGCATGTCATTTGTACTTATTTCCTGTCCAGGCTTAAGCAAAAACAAAAAACAAAAAACAGTACATTTTAAAATAGTTAGCACTGGTGTTCAAATTGTTAAATTCTAATAGGATGCAGAAATATTAACTCAGGGGGGTAGCTGATGGCTCTGTCAACCCTTTGCTGTGCCATGTAGTATTTGAAGAGGGTGAGGTAGTAAAGGAGTGGAGAATAAGAAACAAAAGTTAAACTCTCTAATCAAAATACCTCGGCTGCCTACAGCAGCAAAATCTGCCCGACCCCAAAGCAGTGAGAACTGGCGCAGAAAGGAAATCTTCTTTTACTTATGTCTGAAGAGCTTAAATAACACCACCATCCATCTGTCCCCTCATTTAATCATATTGGTGGTGATACAGTTAAATGTCACATTCAAGAGATTTCTTTAATCCCTTTAGGTCTTTTGAATCTGCTGGTTGTGACAGTGCTGTAGGTTTGGGCATTGGCATGCTCGTACAGAGGAGGCTGAGTTGTGATAAGGATCCTCCTGGCGAAAGACAACCCTTCAGGGGTTGGTCTCTGAGCACCTTTGTGATACAGCTTATCTACAGTGGGAGGGTGTATTTACAGTCTCTGACTGGTTGAACATGAGTTTCACAGATGGCAGTTTGAGTGCAAACCCGTAACATCTTGTGCCAGGAAATCACATTTGATTCTAAGAAGGACTCATAAGTGCTAGTTACATTTTTACATTTCTCTCATACCTCCGTGCTTCTCTCACTCTCTAAGTGGCATTTTCAAAGGGAAAGGGTAACAGGATTGAGGTCATTGATTACATAAAAAAAATATAGATCAATTACGTCAGTGTCTGCGGGTGTGCTACTAAAAAATACCTACAACAATTTCAGCATAAGTGCTAGGTTTTGTGCTGCGTGTGCAAGACTTTGTAAGTGCACGGCGACAGAAATGCTAAATGGTTGCCCATGATTCACACAGTTTTTGTCTGCTTGTGAGTTTGATCATGGTCCCTTTAAACAGTTTGTTCATATGTTAGAAAACTGCAAAATATGGGTGCTACCAAAAAGTACTTAATGAAACAATTAGCTGTTACTAGACTGACAGATACAGGCCTCGTTACTGCAAATCTCCACAAAGTACGTGAGGATTTTAAGTATGTACATTCTATAGTAAGCCTAGGGCTGTGCTGAATGGTTAAAGGAACAGGGGGTACATTCAACATTAGCTTACAGGAACTGGGAGCGCCAAGAGTCAAATTTATTAGAAAGGTATTCAGCCTAACAAGAGGTTTAAGGTCTTATTATAGAAAAATAATTGAGAATATAAAGAATGTAGGCTACTTTTTAATCATTTCTTTAACTCCCTAAAAAGGAGGTAATGTGCACAGATTACCCAGCACCAGTTCCTGTGGTGTTAGGTTTAAAGGACTGGCTTGCAGGGCAGTGAAAGCCATTCCACAGGATTGGGAGTTCAGAGGTGAGAGGAGTGTGTGCTAAAGTGTAGCATGCAGGATTGTCATTGAGCTGCTGGTTGGTCTTCCTTCAGCTGGTTGCCACATTTTAATCTTCCTCTCCCTACACCTCAATGTCACTATTTAAGTCGCACTACTTAGCTAAATAGCCCTAGCCCTCTGTGGAGTCTGGGAAGGTGATTTCACTGCCAAAAACCTCCCTGTACAGAGGAGGAAAAGTATATGCTGTCTCTGGGTGAACCAGACGAAAAAACTCCAGTTTGTCAATGTGAAGGTTGCAAATGGACCTCATTGTAGGAAGCTTAGACACCATCTAGAAGAGAGAGAGAAAAAAAGGTAAGAATTTAAAGGAGAGAAAACACATTTTATTAATAAAGCAGATAAATTATGTTCACCAAACTGGCAATGCAGTAGCTGCAGCAGGCTTTGTACCTTAGCTAGTTTCTCTTCTGATGTGCCGTCTTTCTGTAGGCAGCGCTGCAGAGCCACATAAACTTTCTCTTGCAACTTTTGGATCTTCTGAACATCTGTCAGCCAGGGTCGGTCTGAAAGAGAAGGCAGTGGCATGATGATCATCTTACTACAAGTGACGCTTAAATCCTTACAAATGATATACATTATGTTTAGTAGATTATCTCAAAAAAAATAGCAACATTATGGGTAAGTCATGTGTATGTTGTTTGTAAATAAATTTTGCTAAACATTTTTTAGTGCAGTGACACTTTAGGATGCCTGGAATGTGTCGTCATGCAAATCTGTTAATAAGAGTTCAGTGATGCCAACAGTGTCTGCAATTGATTACTTTGCCTTATACAATAACTATGTAGCTTGCAAAGAAGAAGAATTATATATATTTATATCATTATTATTTTTGTTTGGTGTTTATAAACAGCTGTTTTTGCCATCTGAGTACATACAGTGATATAATGAAGATAAAAAGACTGAACATACATGTCTGCGTTTTAACACATGGGCGAAACGAACGAGCCTTGCAGGCTGGTTTTTGTGATTTTTACTAATTTGGATCTTAACCTGGTGAGGTTGAACATGTATAACTAGATAGAAACAGATTGCAAAGCATAAAATTCTTCATAAGAGGTTTTATATAGTTTTGCTATAATAAATAAAAATATGCCTATATTTCACAGGACTGCTGACCTTTTTTCCAAAACATATGGAAACTTTAAAAAATTAATCTTACGCCTTCAAAGCCAACACTGTTTCAAACTGAATGAAATTTTGTTGAAATTTACCTGAGGGAACAAATGTTTCTGGATTACATGCGTGTTAAAAATCATATTCCCACTGCATGCTAAATACATTTGTCATCAGGGGGAAGATTACAAAACATCTTGTGGGTGTTTTTATTGATTAATAAAAACTGGCTCACTTAACCAGTAATTTGCAAGTCGCAATGACAACTTTGCAGTTTCACTGTCATACTCTGATGCAATGAACTTGTTGGCTGGCTGCAAGATAGGAATGAAAACATTTGTGGTAGGCTCTGGAAACAGGCCATAGTAAATTATGGGGTTTATTAATATCTTGTCAGTAGCAGTACTCTGCAGTTACCCTAGAGGCATTTTTGATGTGTTTTCAACTGACAATGTAAACATTTTAATTGCATTAAAACCTCTCCACAGCTCCAATTTATTATATGCGCAGAATCCCAGATAAGTATGTGTGAATAGGTAATTTCCTATGATCTCACCTGGTGAGAGCAGGACAGCAGCACTGAAAAGAGCAATCTCCTCGTCAGACATCTGTATACGGCTCAGGCTTTTAGCTAAGTCAAACACGGCATTCACAAGGTCATCACAGCCTTGGGAGATAGAAAGGGAAAAAAATGCCATCAGTACAGAAATCTAGCGACTGCGATGACACAGATGAAACATAAAAAATGACCTAAAATCCCCCACTTTTCCCTTCATAAAAGTTTATTTGAGAGAAAAATGGCAAGAGAGGGATATATAGTAAATGTGTTGACTCACCAAGTGCTTTGAAAAGGTGAGGAGTTGCAAATTTTCCATCAAAAAGCATTGTATTATTGATGGGGTTGTAGGCCCGACACATACGGATGAGAAGGACATCCATGCAGCCTGTTGATGCAAACAAAGAGCCATTCAAGATAAAGTAGTAGCATAAACATATTCAGCTGTTATCTGAGCAGAGCATCGTCACCTATACAAAAAAAATGTTTAGTTATTGTAGTTTCTTTTTTTAAAATAATACAACTTTTGTGTCAGCACTGTTACGCCACACATTTAATGGACACAAAAATATTTCCAGTAAGATGTTCTTGTTATTTCCTGTTAGCCTAGAATCACAAATGTGTAATCTGAACTGACAGCTCCTTTATGGGCTTGAAAAGCTTTCACACCTTTTATGTTTTCTGTAACACTGAAACTGTCTAATTAAGATCAGGGTGTGAACATTTTATGAACACGTCTTTAAAGTGATGACTGGCTGCAACTCAAAACCTATTAAAATCTAATGTTTGGACTGATTTAGTGCTTTAGATGTCACTAAAGAACAATAAAAATACATGGAGTAGATTTATATTTACATAGAAACCTGCTGCACAGGACATGCATTTTATAATGTAATGAAACCATTTTGAGCTAAAAACATATTCAAGAATAAGAAAAATATAACTTTTCAAATCCTCCTGAAACCATGTGATATAATATGTCTGGCACAGCTAAAAGTTCAAAGAAATAATAATTAGACGCACAGCAGAGGATGTGTAGAAAATGCTTCTAACGTGCAGTGTGTGTGTGTGTGTGTGTGTGTGTTGTGTCATGTACTGACCTGCTTTGAGGAGGATAATCTGATCATTCTGACAGAGGTCCATGAAGCCAGAGATGCGCTTAGCAAACTCCACCACATACTGTATTGCATTGGTGATGTGAATTGCACATTGTTGCCACATCACCTCAGCTGACTGCAAAACAAAAACCCAGGAAGGCTTTATGGTAAATACAACACATTTGAGACATGAAACAGAGAGGGAAGCGCCCTCTGGCACGACCAATTAGGGAAACTCCACTACCACTATGTCTGTTCAAGACCCCCTTTATAATAGCCCTTGGCCCCACGCCAGGCATTTTAAAAGTATTTCCTCAATATGCCCATGCAAGTAGGGCAGTGCAGTGAGACACCTCATTCAGTTTTCAGAGAACGGGGGTTGTGCTATTAACCAAACATTCTCTTTCAAATTAATTGCCCATTATCTCAATATGGGAGATACAGCCCACTTCTGGATTGCACACTCCAAAGCCACTCCATGACCCAGGCAGGTCAACACCTCACACCTACTCCAAAAGATCAGCATGCATTTAAAAGCCTAAACTAAGCACTGAGTGTACCAGTAAGGGCACAGTCACATCGAGGCATTAAAACAAAACAAATGTTTATGGGGATACCCAACTAGCAGCTGCACATTTGTCCCCCAGAGAAACACCCTAAAAAGGGCCCATGAGGTTAGCATTCCTCAGGTGGAATGAGCATGCAGGTTCAGGACCAGAGAGTTAAGCGCTCTGGATGCAGAAAAAAAAAAATCTACATGTGCCTGTGACACCAGGTCCCTGTACAAGCTGGCTGTGAAGCAGATAGGGTAGCTCTGCCATCCATGGCCTCCTTGGCTAATAAGAAACTATTAAAATCGGAGACAGTTGCTGGGGAAATGCATACCACAGCACCTTTGGCCATGGGTGTGCTAGTGCGCCCTCACCTAATGGCACATCCTTGTTTCTCAACGTAAAGCACAGAGGACATTGCACATTTTAACTCTGCTGCCACCAGGGTTCCCCTGAGAAGATCCAGTGATAGCTATAATCACTAATACAAGCTACTTGACATGCTAGTTTTATAACACGTGGGTCTACAACAACATGGCACCTGCGACTAGAAGACTATATCCCCGTAACGAAAATGTATAATTACACCGTAATAATAGTTTTTCCTGAAACAGGAAAAACCCAATGTTCATAGACTGCCTTGAGGGCTCTTTCAGCAAACAGTAAGATGGATAATCCTGGTGCAGGACTGCTGAGAAGCTTTTGTGATCTTCACGGGGAAGAACACAAGAACGCCTAATGTGGGGCCAGGGGCTATTAAAAAGGTGATTGAGGGATCCTGTGTCCTTGAAGTCTGTAGTGGTAGTGGAAAGTCCATAATTGGTCACTCCAAAAGGCACTTACCATAGTGAGAAAGAGAAATGAAAGTACAAATGTTCAGATAAACACATCACTGCTAAAGCGACAGATAGCAACAAAGACGCAAAAACATTTCCAACAAGTTCTACAGTACCACTGATTTTTGTGCTTGGTAAAACTGAGAGCATTTCTTTGTTAATCTTGTAAAATAAATCACAAAGGCAGCACGAGCACTAGTGATTTTTATTTCCATAGATGTATATTTTAAAAAGATTAAAGAGTAGTGATATCCTTGAATTATACCACACAACATTTATGCCCTTTATGATGGTCAGTGTCAGATTAGGCAATTATAAAGTCATAAAATCTTTCCTTTCCCGAGAGACATGATAGACTACAGATTGCTCCCCAAACAATCACGCTTGCCAACTTTCACAATGTGCATGTTGGCATCAGAAAGGAATCCTTCAAGTAATTTCCAGGGAAAACAATTTAAATGCACAATAACAACTGAAGTGGTGTGCATGATACTGGCTATCTTGCGTTACTCAATTTCACCTAGTTACACTGGCAACATGATTTTGACTCTGACTCTGTGCTTTTATGGGTCAACAACAGTGAAGGGAAATAACCATTGGGGAAGAACCCAAAACACAACACACTAGGCTTTCTGTTGGGATGTTGCAAGACGTCACACACTCAGTATCAGTTTTCCTCCACACGCTAGATATAACGATCGACTCTCATCCACAATGCCTATTTTATTCCGGCACAAAATAACATCCCACATCTTCCTGATCAAACCTTAATTTGGCTGATATCACGTAGTCGGATCGCAGCATTAGCTGTATTTAACACTGCAGGAGACTGTATAAATTCTAAGCCATTTTTCTCTGATATTTACCACTCTTGCAATTCACAGTGTACAATATAAAAGTACAACATTTACCTTGGTCTGGTATGAGCGGGTCTCTTCTGGGCTGTACAAGGTCCATGCCATTCTCTTTAGCTCCTCTGAGCTGTACTGGCTTGTCTCAATATGGGACTTCACCACATTCTGGGTAATACGCTCTGAACAAAAAGAAAATCTTATTTTATTGTTTTTAATTTGCAAGAGCATTCATGAAGTTTTCAGGACAGATTTAATGATCAAAATCCACATCAGCAATTATAACTTGTTCTTAGAAGGTTTTAGAAGGCTGACCTATGTCAAGTAGGGAGCAACCTTCAGGCAGTGGATTGAAGATAGCATGTGAGAAGAGTCCAGAGTCACGCAACAGCTGGTACTCATGCTTGATACTGTGGTTTCCATCACCAAAATCCAAGCTGGATTGTTCTGGAGAACTCTGAGAGGATGAGCCACTGCCTGCACTTCCACCCATCATATCCAGGTTACAGTACTCTCCACCTGCATCCTCTGGGGTCAGCGGCAGGTCAAAAAGCAGCCCCTCTGGCAGTGTTGTAATGTCATCCAGATCACTGAGTGTAGCACTGGAGCCTCTTCTATAGGTACGGCCGTGGTCAGCCATGTCACTCTTCTCCTCACGGGCACCAACTCCTGCACACTCCTGGGACTGTTGGTGTTTCTGGACCTCTGCATATAGGCTGTCACGCTGCTTTTTAGACATTCGACCAAACTTCACGGCTGCAAAGTAAAATTAAACATTTAATGGTCTAAGTAAAACAAGTATTAAATGACTCACCACTGTGATGAGCAAAAGTGAGAGGTGGAAACTGTGTTAATTAAATATAGATCTTGTAACCGAACTCACCATCGCGGCTCATGCCGAGAGCGAGACACTTCTGCAGCCTGCAGTGCTGACAACGATTACGATTGGTCCGGTCAATTAGGCAGTTCCTCTGTCGTGAGCAAGAGTACATAGCATTGTTCTGCTGGCTGCGCCGAAAGAAACCCTACAAAGACAGACATAATAAGTGTATCTGACAAAATACTTTAGATTGAGTAGAATCAACCTGTCCATTTTTTTTCTGTTTTGAACTGCTGATGAAGACAGCTCACCTTGCAGCCTTCACAGGTGATGACACCATAGTGAATCCCTGACGATTTGTCCCCACAAATTTTACAAGGTATTACTTCTATTTGAGCTGTAGAGAGAGAAGAGTGCAGGAAACAATATAAATATATATGAAAATATATATAAGTAAAATATAAAATATGAGTTAACAGGCACAGAGTAAATATAACACACACATTAGATAAATGGATCGATACAGTTTCATTTTGCATCTTTTAAGCAAACCGGTTTGTCTGCTCAAACAGTTGGCTGCTTTCCTGAATATTTTTGGAACTTTGATTACACAAGGGTTGAGAAATTATTTATTGGCAAACTGTCATGAGCATTTTTCTTTATTTTATGATTCCAGTTTCAGTTGTTATACAACATACACTCAGACATTTACAGTAACAGAAAACCCAGAATCCTGGTAAGAGTTAGTTAGTTCCAGTTACAGGACATTCAACATTTGCATTTCAGCCCAGTCATGCTGAATGCAGTTATTGTCAAATCATTACTCCAGGCTGCGGCAAATCAAGCTGACACTTTTTGGTGAAAGTAGACTGTCCTGACTTTTCTCACAAAAACTGACATCACTATATGACACTCTATCTATGCATTTGAAATGTAGCAAATGATTATGAGATACATTTCTGATTATGCTACAGGATTGTGACTAAAAAAAAAAATTTTTCAAAAACACAAAAGAAATGTATACAGTTTACACCTTGAGCTCATTGTGAAAGCCTGAGCCTTCTTACCAAGGAATAGGCTGTTCTTTTCATTATGTTGTTCATCTAAGTAGCTGGGCCTCCTTCGAGCCCAGAATAGCAGGTCAATTGCATTAGCTGAGGCCCGGGGTTATAAAGTTTCACAGCTCTCTCTTGCTCTGTGGCTCTTCCTCCAGGATGAACAAAATGTTAGTGGGTTAACAACGCATACACTGCCATGCTGAAATTTCTGATCAAATAGCTGCAACTGACTGCTACTGTGTGTACTTTGTGCAAAATCAGATTTTTCTAGGGCTGTTACCTGTGCCAAACAATCCACTAAACCACTTCTGTTGGGGCACTCAGGGCATTAGGTAACCAGTAAATCACAGAAAAGGATTTAACTGGTCTTCACAGTTTTTGAGAAAATTGATGTTTTCTAAAGGGGCTTTTTTAAACCACTCACAACCGATAAATCACATGAGTCACTCTGCGTAGGGAGAGACGTGCGTCACACACTGAAGCAAAATTAAAGAGGTTGGTGACTGACATCCTGCAAATCTTGACTTAGGGGGAAAATGTATCCACATTTTCAGCTTGCAAAGATATTTTGTGTGCAACATAGATGACATATTTAAGTATCTTGGTTAGCTAGAATGTGCTAGACTAGACGGTGAAATGCAAGCGAGGGATATAAATAAATAAAAGGGCAATGGAAAAAAATCCCATTCTCCATTGCTCCCTTTATCGCTCCCCCTTCAGAGCCTCACCCCGCCCTTCAGCCTGTTATATAACTGCATCTGTCCGCATTCCATGAACAAACTCATTCAAAGGTGGTTGTCCCGGCAACAGTGTGACGAAAGTCCCACACCCTCTTGCGCTCCTATTGGCTTTTGAGTGAGAAGCGCCGTCTGTGACTCGCAGCCTCACCTGCCAGTCAGCTGAGTGGCACAGCCAAGTTCAGCAAACAGGAGCTGCTCCACTGACACAGTTTCTCATTCAGTAAAGGAGGAGGCGCCTGTGGTGGCAGCCTCACAAGGAACACAATCCTGTTTCTTGCAGGTTTTAAGGTGGAACCAAATCTGACTCAGTCTTTAAGTACAGGCGGGGTGGATTCCTCCTTTTGGTTTAGAAAGACAAAAGGTGTAAGATTTGATTACAGAAAGACACTCCATTGCCAGCTGAAACTTGAAGAGACAAATATCCAACCTCAGCAACATCTGGAAATATTTCCAGAAGCATCTAAGTACAGTAAAATTGATGGAGTGGGAGGGAGCAGAAACAGCTAATAGTAGGTCTTAACTTGTTACAGCATGTCAAGTATTTGAGTGAAATTTTATCTGTGTTTGAGCTTAAGCATAAATCTATTTTTACTCTGGTGCAGTGTGGAGAGGGGCTATGTAGAGATTCCCCCTGCTGTTAAGGCCTATTTGCCAATAAATGTTGCACAAACTAAAACACTGCATGTAAGTGCACACCATTTTGTGTAAATAACAGCGTGTGGATTAATCAGTGCACTGGTGCCATAAAGCTAAAACAGTCTGCTGTGCAAGCAGTCATTTTTAAACATGTTGCAATGCAGGACGGATCTGAACAAGGGTGTCTTTATACCGGTGTTTACTTTTGAGCATTTGCATAAATTTTTGTCCCAAAACAAAACAAGAAACACACGCACTTCTCTTTGTATTAATGCGAGGAGAGTACCTAAAAGCAATGTGTTTAATCCCAGAAATCTCTGCGTTCTAGACAAAATAAAAATGATAACTTTTTTTTCATTTTACTATTAGCTCAGTGAGCAATTGCTTCAATACTTGCTTACACTAGCATAACTGAAGCTCAATAAATATCAGATAAAATATGTAAATGATTACTTCAAAGGCTGTGCTAATTGTGGCATATGCTATCACAATCTTTTGGAATTTCTAAGCAAATAAAATATTCTTTTTACATTTTTTACATAAGGCTTATGTCCAGGAACCTTTAGATTTAAAAAGGTTTTCATCTAAAAGTCCCTTCTATGCCATTTAGTCGGGAGTCATCAGTCAGTGTCAGTTGCTCAACACTTCTTTCTTTGTCAGTGCTGTAAGCACTAAGCTACGGAGACTTTGCCCTCTTATCCCAGCTAATCAAATACAGTCCAAGGTCCTATTTGCCCTGCAATTTACATTTACCTGACATAATGTATACTTAACCGGCAAATGAATGGGCATATGGGTCATGTATGAGAGGAATGGCATATGGTTTTGTGTAACTAGTATGAGGATTGGAGCTTGGGCAACCCAGTTATTCAATTATCCACTTTCTGCAGGTTTCCCACTGAGGGCCCCAGTGGCCACCTGTTTTCTATACAGCTTTAGTAGGTGAGGAGTAATGATTGCCTTTTCTCTTCTTCTCCTCCCTCTGACCTACCTACAGAGCACAGAAAGCACAGTGTGGCCTGACACTAACACTGAACATTTTGAAAATGCTCTGCAGGTTTAATAGATTGTTTAGCAGATTTAGCAGTGGTGAAATAAAACGTGTTATTGTCCCAAAGAATGCATTTTCTTTTTTTAATTATGCACATTTTTCAGACAAAACCAATGCCAGACATCTGTGGTTAAAAAGTATTCTTCAAGTACAACCAGCCTTTAACTGGAAGTCAGGGCATATACATTATGTGCAGTGCATAAACCTCTCTCCGCACACATGAAGTCAGCCCTGCCAGATGAAAATGTGTTTTTCTTTCCTTTTTTCACCCCACAGCTTTCTATAATGGATGATTACACTGGTAACAATTAAACATGTAAATTTATTGCCTTAATATAAATCTTTAGAAAACCATTTGCCTTATAATAAACAATTATATGCTGAGCACGGTGCTGCGTCTGCCAAGAAACTGGCCTCACACTCTTCAGGCCTCTGTAATCCTGCACCATTGATCACAAAAGATGAAGTAGATTCACTTGACTGTGCTGTCTGTGTGTGTGTATGCAGCTCCAAGCCCAAACCCAAGTGGGCCTCTGCAACACAAGCAAAGACAGACTGAGGAATTCAGTTCACAGCATGTAATTGTGTGTGCTGCTCCAAACCACAGGAACAAATTTAGGACTGTGCTGAACCAATCACAGTCACATTGAATTAAAATGTCTTGCTACATCTATCAAAATGGTTTATGATACAACTTAATCTAAACAAATGTTAAAGAGTACAAAATAATATGTGTTCTCACCCAATCACTGCATAAATCATGCTGCAGAATGAACTGCAGTCATAATATATGCAGAGTGTCAACATTGGTTTTGCACATCAACCTGCTGGTTATGTGAAGAGTTAAAGCATTAGATAAGAGGACTGGAATCTTGCATGCACTTGTCAGACAGAAAGGGCACCTTGACACATAGAGTAACTTGCTGTGAACTCACAAGGCTTCACACACCCAACAAATAGTGGCTTTGATGCTGACTTCAGCACAGCAGTGTCCTTGGAGAGACGGCGTCCTTCTTTACTGCAACTATACCTTTGATATTGAGGTAATTGAGCTCTAACGCAGTCTTATGAAGCTGCAACAGCTCTGCACACTCTAAGTTCACAAAAGCATACCGTAGTTTGTATGTTTATTAAACTTGAGGTATCCCACCTGCCTAATATTTAGGTATAAACACTGACTCTGGAAAAGGAAAATTTCAACCATGCCTCAAAATCTAGTTTATATTTCTCTGAAAATGTGTTTCTATCTGAGAGTGATGCTGTCAGTTATTGGCTGATGTAAGTGACCCTAGCAGGGAGAAGAAGCTAAAACCCTGCTGTGCATCACTGTTATATGTAGGCTTGCTGTGCCCATATCCTGCTTGTCACAGTGGTGCATGATGGTCCAACATCACAACACAAAACAAGTCATTTTAAACTAGTAAATGCAACTAGAAACAAAATATGTACATCGACGGATATTTGTTTGTGTTTCATTATTTTCTTTGCAACAGAACTTTAATTGAAACAAGTTTGATGAAAGTAAAAGCGGTTCAAGAGAGCAGGCTTTTCCAGTTCAGTTCACGTCAGCGGTAAACAGGCGCAATTTCCTGCATAAAATTATCAACATTGTTTTATAGCTGTCACAACTATTTCTCTCCGTGCACGCCCGCACGCACACTTGCTGTAATCCTCAATGACAGAACTAGGTCAATGGAGCACCTCCTCTCTCTTTCTCTCTTAAACACATACAAATCGTAACACTACGCCAAAAAACAAGCAAAACAAACAAGCAAACAAACATTAAAAATGAATTAACTAATTAATTAATGATAATATTTTTTTTTAAAAAAGCAACCTCAATACTTTGGCACTAAAACGAGATACATATTAAAAAACAGGCCAACTCAAAATTGTCAACAGTGAAATTTTAAAACTAATTCAAAAAAAAATGTGTATTGTAAGTATGATACAGTAAAAAGGTTAAAAAAAAGAAAGAAAACTGACTCTTTAAACAACGTAAACAATCGCTGGCACCAGATTTTCATGAGGCTTGACAGCCTGTGAATCACTCCGCTCACTCTTACATAACTGCAGGCGCTCACCGGCTGCAAACGTTTCCTCTTATCGCCGGCAAAACTGAGTCTATACCGTCCATACAAACACAATACACAAATTCGTTATTAGATCTGTGTTCGTGGAGATGTGGACAACCTGTAATTAAAATTATCCATTTTTTTAAAAAAATATATAAATATATTCTTCACTCTTTATATTAAAAAACAATCTTTAAAATCTTTAAAGTTACGCGTGTCAACTTTATATAGAGCACAGAAACGTAGCCAAAGCCTATTTGATATTTTCATCTAATGTTTTCGACGCACAGCTTCAAAGCACTGCCTTCCCCACTCCAACATTCAACCCAAAAGTTGCCGCAGGCCTTCAGCCTACAAACAAATAAATACATAATAAATAAGTAACAATTTCGAAGGAAAACAAACAGGAAAACTCACCTCTCATATCTGCGGTGAGGTCTAGCCAACTCTTCGGGTCATAAAAGTCCAGGTGGAAACGAAACCAAGAAATGCTGAAAGCAACGCGCACGTATTCGCTCCAAACCGGAGCAGCTGGAAAGTGTCACAACAACGAATCCTCATATGGATTTGCTATTCTTTCTTCCTGCGCGCTGACCTTACAAGTAAATAAAAAGCAACGACGTGTCTCTGTTATTTCCTTTCTCTCGGCACCTTCCGTTTGCGCTCAGAGAAAATGCACGTCTGAAACGATAACTCAGTGGCGACTCCTCTTTCAAGTTGTGCCCTGCTCTGCGGCTCGCTCTAACCTAGTTTCGACGCGTGGACTACACATGATCCCGCGGTCCGCCCGCCTCGTGCCCTGTGAGCTGACGCGCGCGCGCCACCGCCCCCCGTCCCCCTCGCGCGCTTTAAGGAGGCTCTCGCGTGCGTGGGAAAGTGTGGCAGTGTGTCACTTCAGACCAGCAGCAGCCCAGCGTGGGAACTATTTATCCCTCATCCTACCGACATGTGTAGCATACCGTCCAGGGTCCCTGGAGACCCCAAGAATAATTTACTGTGAGAATAAAAATCATAATGGTTAATATAATAATAATAAAAGGGAAACTCATTTATTCTAAATGTATTATTAATGATGTAATTAATGCCATCTAAATTTAAAAAAAAGATCTTTATGATGTTACAATTAATTTGCATAGATTGCAAAATGAAAATATATAGTTTAACCCAAATTGTAGCTTTTTAGTATAATACACATTATTACTTGTCAACTTATTTGCCATTCTTTGATTGTGGTATCGTTTCATTTTAAGTCATTTACAGTAAACATTTGTGTTGTATTTATATGAAACCAGTCACACACAGGCAGCCCAGAGATTTAATCTCTCCATCAAATCCTGGGTCTGCTGTGGGGCCCCTTCCTGTTGGACATGTCCAGGAGGCATCCTGGTCAGATGCTCGTGCAACCTCATTGGCTTCTTTGGATGCTACTTTGAGTACCTCCCAAATGACTGAGTACCTCAACCTAAGGGACAACCCAGACATGGGCGTTCATTTATGCCAGTTGTATCTGCAATCTCATTCTTTGGTCACTACCCACAGCTCATGACCACTAATGAGGAAATGTGGAACGACTTGTAAATCAACAGCTTCGGGGTCAGCTCTTCCTTCACCTCAACAGACCAGTACTGTCCACATTACTGCAGATGCTGCAAGAATATGTCTGTCAATATCCCGCTCCACTCTCCCATTACTCGTGAACAAGATCTCAAGATACTCCGCCACATGTGGCTGCGACTCATTCCCGACCTAGAGTAGGCACACCACCCTTTTCCAGCTGAGAGCCATGGCCTCAGACTCAGAGGAGCTAATCAACATCCCATATGCGTCACGTTCGGCTGCAAACTGCCCCAGTGCAAGTTGGAGGTCATCTCTCGATGAAGCCAACAGAACCTCATCATCTTCAAAAAGCATAGACAAAATTCTGAGGCCACAGAACCGTCCACCCTCCACACCTTGACTGCGCCTAGAAGTTCTGTCCATAAATATTATGACCAGAATATTTGACAAAGGACAGCCCAGTCTATGCAGTCTGACTTACTGCTGGCAATGCACTCCAAGCTCTCACTATGCTTATACAGGGACCCGAAATGACTACAATCTACTGAAGCTGGACGCACTACAGCATCCTCAATGACATTAACTAATAATAACCCCAATTGGCCTCATGTAATGCTAAGGACATGCTGGCATGTGACAGGAAGAGCAAAGTGGTACTACCTTCCAGTCTATGATTCCGGACCAAGGGTAGCACCTTTTTCGCATAGAACGTAGAATGTTGTGTCCATCTGACAATTAAAAAATCTAGTTCTTGTTCATGGCTATTTAAGCAGCCAATAATGGGCTCAAAAACATTTGATTTATCCTTAAATATACTGCAACACCCTAAGGTCTGTATGCATATTAACATTGCTTTTAGCTGAGATATAAAATCTCTGGATGAATGCGTGTATATGGGTAAACACTGCTTGTGTAAAACCACTTTGGTTAGTAAGATTAGAAAAGCTGGATAAAACAGTGCATATACTTTAGTCCATTTGAGCTGAAATAATGTGTCACTTTATTTGCAAATTAAATAGCCATATATGTTAGAAGACTGTGCTCAGCTTTCGTTTCAGTTGGATACATTGCAAGAGAGCTTAATTATATCACAGGATTAACAAACACTAATCTCAGCAGAGGAATTAAGTGTGAGCACAGGTTGCTGTGCTGTGTTTTGTTTTCCATTTCCTGATGTGGTGAAATCTGGGGTAAATGTTGAACTTATGAAGCAGCAGAGGGCAAATCATTTAACCCTAGAATGAATACTAACAAACTAACTACAATGTTTGCTGTACACTGTAGTTAAAAAACAACAACAAAACAGATCAGCTGCAGAAGACAGGGAAAAAAGAGATGCATCAATGTATGTATATATATAGCGTATGGAAAGTATGCATTATATCTGTCCCTCTTTAGCCTTGCCCATGTCCATTATATGCATTTTCATTGCTGTTGTGATTTCCCTTTGTCCTCCTTGGAGTGGGTATGTTTACAGCACAACAGAAACACCCTGGCACAGAATAGCACACCGAGGCACACCACAATGATTAATAACAGTTCTGATGAAAATAACTGATTTGCAGGTGCGGGCAAGATGACGAGTGTATCATGTAACGTAGGCACAGTTATGAAATAGGGAGAAGAGAGGGATTATGGTAAGTAGGTTAGTGGAGCAACACAGCGCTTTCACACCCCTCCCTCTCTGGCTTTTTCTGTTGTGCATGCGTGGTGAGTCTACCCTTGTCTTTTTCCACTGTGAACACTTTTGTCCTGAATCATATCAGTCTCTGATCTCCACCTATGCATAGTTCATGTTCATACTTATTGTTTGTATACAGGGTGTCTTTGCTATTCTCACCGTAAAACTTCTCCCACAATGCCTCGAAACAAAAAGGAAAACAAAACATATGAACGTAAATGCAAAGCAACAGTGTATTGATTTTCCTGAATGCACTGTTTAAAAATACAGCGCTGGGAAACTGCTGTAGGAATGCTTTGCTTTGTTATATTCTGCAGATGTAAACTTCCTTTTCCTCCCCGCCATTCAGCTAATCATGTCCCATACCATGTCCCACTGTCACCACGAAGCAGCCGCACATCTATCCGGTGTTTGCCTGCAACGTCACTGAGCTCCTGACCCTGAATCTTATGTAACCACGGCAATACCCAAATTAGAACATGGAGCATGGAAAGAAGGAGGCGCTTAGAGCTTCACATACGGGCACGTAGCGCTCAAACGGCTTTCCAGATTAAGGCAGATGGAATGCATGTGTGCGTGCATGTACTCTGTGAGTGAGTGTGTGTGTGTGTTGTGTAGAGGCACCCCGATAATTTTCACGATTTTCCTTCATAGATCATTGATTGTTTGGATCAGCAATTTCCGTTAAATATATCATATGGCAGATGAACACAGTGATATTTCAAGAATCAGAATCTAGAATAACTTTATCGTCCACGTTAGTGGAAAATTGTCTTCGGTTCACCACTGATGATAATCATCATCATCATCAACACACATTCATACACATACAATCATATAAATACATAAAACTTCAATTAGACTATTAAAATAATTTGAGAAGTGAAAAGAGGTTTATAGGATTTACAGAAAGTGTGCAATAATTATTTAAACAAAATTAAGCAGGTGCATAAGTTTGGGCACCCCAACAGAAAAATTACATCAATATTTAATAGATCAACCTTTTGCAGAAATTACAGCCTCTAAACTCTTCCTATAGCTTCCAATGAGAGTCTGAAATCTGGGGACTGAGATGGTCGTTCCAGAACATTACTTCCTCTGTATGAATGATTAGTAGATCTTGAGCAGTGCCTAGGGTTGTTGTCTTGTTGAAGTATCCAGCCCCGGCACAACTTCAACTTCGTCACTGATTCTTGAACATTGTTCTCAAGAATCTGCTGATATTGACTGGAACCCATGGAACTTTGACAAGATTCCCAATACCTGCACTGGCCACACAGCCCCACAGCAGGATGGAACCGCCACCAAATGTTACTGGGGGGAGCAAGTGTTTGTCTTAGAATGCTGTGTTCTTTTTCTGCCATGCATACTGCCCCTTTTTATGTCCAAATAACTCAATTTTAGTTTTATCAGTCCACAGAACCTTATTCCAAAATGAAGCTGGCTTGTCCAAATGTGCTTTAGCATACTGCAAGCAACTCTGTGTGCAGAAAAGGCTTCTTCTGCATTACTGTCCTATACATCTTCTCCTTGTGCAAAGTGCGCTGAATAACAATGCACAGTGACACCATCTGCAGCAAGATGATTTTGTAGGTCTTTGGAGCTGCTCTGTGGGTTGACTATGACTGCTCTCACCATCCTTCGCCTCTGTCTATGTGAGATTTTTCTTGACCTGCCACTTCGGGCCTTAACTAGAACTGTGCCTGTGGTCTTCCATATCCTCACTATGTTCCTCACAGTGGAAACTGACAGCTGAAATCTCTGAGATAGCTTTTTGTATCCTTCCCCTAAACCATGATGTTGAACAATCTTTGTTTTCAGCTCATTTGAGAGTTGTTCTGAGGCTCCCATGTTGCTACTCTTCAGAGAAGATGCAAAGAGGAGAAACACCTGCAATTGGCCACCTTAACCCTTTCTCATAATTGGATTCACCTGTGTATGTAGGTCAAGGGTCAAAGAGCTTACCAAACAAATTTTGTGTTCCAATAATTAGTGCTAAAGGTATTCAAATCAATAAAACCACAAGGGTGCCCAAACTTATCCACTCGCCTAATTTTGTTTAAATAATTACTGCACACTTTCTGTAAATCCTATAAACTTCATTTCGCTTCTCAAATATCACTATGTTCGTCTGCTATATGATATATTTAACTGAAATTGCTGATCTGAACAACCAATGATTTATAAAGGAAATCATGAAAATTATCGGGGTGCCCAAACTTTTTTATACCACTGTATGCAACAACAATCTGAAACCTCAACTGGCCTTTGTCACACACTGTATAAAGGCCTGCACACTGAGAGGATTATTTCAGGATCCAGGCTATGGCTTCCATAATCCTCTCTCCTCTTCTCTCCCTCATCCTGCTAAACCCTCTCCCTTCTCCTCTTTCAAATGCCCACTAATCTCTCTCACTTGGACTTTCTGTGTGGCTGTAATCTGGTTTGTACCTTTCTTTCACCTGCACCAGGTTCACATCACTAGGTCAGTATACCAAACTATTGAGGACCCCTTCCATGTCCTTCTACATTTCATCTCTCCTATTTCATCCAAAAACACGAGGAATGGCTCCTCCTACTCACTGGTGTTTGATCGGTGCCTAAAGGCCAATACAGGTAATCATTTTTTAAACAGAATTCACAAAAATTGGTTTGAGAGTAACAAGTGGGGTCATGAAGGTGGTTGGAGCCTAACAATTCACTCTCACATCCACACCTTTGGCCAACTTATGACCAGTTACCTTTATGCATGTCTTTAGAGTGTGTGTGTGTGTGCGTGTGTGTGTGTGTGTGTGTGTGTGTGGGTGTGCGTGTGTGTGTGTGTGTGCGTGTGTGTGTGTGTGTGTGTGTGTTTGGGGGATCACCTGGGGAAAACCCACGCACAAGGAGAGCTCTAACACAGCCTTGTGCCACGTCCAAACAGAGGCAACAATCTCTACTTGTCTACAATGGAGGCAGAAAGTGTGAGAGAGTCATAGCACAAAGCGGGAAGTTGTAAAAAGAAAAAGAAAAGTTGCTGATGTTTAACAAACATAACATTTATCACCATCTAAGGGCCAGCTGCTTGTTGCTTATCACACAGTACACTTCACTCTCATGTGAATATCATTCAATTTGCAGCTTTTGGTCATTAACTAAAAAAAAAAAAAAAAAATTGAAATTTATAATTAG
>VUQK01003238.1:19308-32742 GCA_015106715.1 Bujurquina vittata | reverse complement strand
CGTGTGGGGGTCGTGGGGGGGGGTGGGGGGGGGGGGGGGGGGGGGTCACTTGCTGCAATGCCAGGCAGATTTGCTCTGATAAACTGTACTCGTCTTGTCCAGATTTTCATGCATTAAAAATATGACAGCCACAGTGGGAGCAGTTACAGCAAGGGGGGGGGCACTCACAGGAACTGAATGACTGAAATATAAAAGGCGGCCGTGTGGCATTTTAATATTATTATTGTGTCACATATTTACATGAAATCACAGCAGACGTTCAAGCGCCCTTTTTTGTTTTTGTCAAACCACGTTATTTCCAAAAACCTGTGGCCAAGACACGTCTGGCTTCCAAACATCTGTGACATTTTAAAAGGACTTACTGGAAGTGGGGATGATTATCTGACAGACTCGAGGCTGCCTAAATGAAAAGAAAAAGACAGAGGAGGGCGAGAGAGGAAGGTGTGGAGGGGAGCTGGTAGCATTAAGAGACAGAAAGAGGATGCAGATAAGCGCAGGAGGGCTGAGTGCAGGATTGAGACGCAGCCACGGAGAAGAGATAGGAGGAGGAGGAGGACGGATGGTTGCAGAGGCGAGATAATGCCGAGGCCTGGGGCTGATAGATGAGGGCAGCTCCAAGGTCAGCCCGAGAGCAGCAGATGACTGCATAACATTATCGCCTGGCCGCCAAGTGTGTGTGCTTTCACATATCTGAGCACACACGAGGACCTGCAAGAATCTGGAAATGTAAAAAAGCTGGCGTCCAGTGAAGCCGATCTGCACAACAGACAGGGGTGATTTTAAAGAAACGTTTCCTACAGTTATAAAGAATTCATTCATCATTTATAACAAAGGTTTCACCACTTTATTCCAGCTTGAAACACCTCCAGGATGGCGTTGGGCCACGGTTAAAAGGTTTTCTGGCTTTACACTGGAAACTATACTATCCTAGCTGCTGCACAACTCTCCCCTTGGTTTCTTAGTGCGCCGTGTCTTAAAAAGGCCTCTGTCCATTTATTCTGAAATCTGATGCCCTCACTGTAGAGGGTTAAAGGTTCAGGTTCTTCCTTTAATTTGACATCCTTCCTGTTTTCCTTTCTCCACCCATAATGCTCTATTGGGCAATAAAGTGAGTAAAAAAGGCTGCAGACTTCCTGTGACTGTTAAAGCTTCAACTTTTAGTGATAATGAGCAACATTTATCTTTAATCTCTTAAACTCATCATTTGATTTTATAATATCTGGACTTTAAGGTTTCTTTATTGTATTCTGACAGCTCTAAAGTCAGTGTGCCTTCATTATAATTTAAAGATTTAACTGTCCATGATAAAAACGGCACAGAATGTCCCTCGGTTCTAATCAATGTATATCAGAAAGAGTTTAGAACATGACAGAAAGTGTTAATCAAATGAGTCCACTCCTGGCTTATTGCTATATATCTACAGTAACATTATTATTAACGCAGTAACAACACATTTAGTAATGCTCTTTCTACAGAAATGCTTTGAAAAGAAGTTCACATAAACGTGTAATGCTAAAGTATTGCCATGAGGAACCGTGTCGTTTGGAAGCAACTTCATTTGTTGATGCATACTTTCTACAATCAGCAGAAGAACTGACACAAAATTTTAATTCTTCAGTTATAACTAATAATTGATTTCCTATTTAAGAGGCTAATGAAGGAATTATTAGATTCTAAGGTGAAAATTTATGGTGTGGACCCATGATGTAGTGGCTCCAGTTTTTAAAAGGAGGGCAGCATAATTTGATGGGTAGCAATCAGCCAATTTCCATACTTCCTGTCTTGAGAAGGTTGTGGCAGCACAGTTAATTAACCATCTAGAGACCAACAAAACAGGTTTGGTTTTATTTTGTTGAATAGGTGAAGTTCTTTTTTGGAGGCCGTGTTTTTGTGATGTTAAAAAAGGCCTTTCACACTGTGGCCTACACCAATGCAGCTGACTGAGTCACATCTGTAGACCAGAGAGGGTCGACCAGGAAAAGTCGTCTTTGCTGGAAAGAAGAATGGGTGGTCCCCAAGCATCTGTCCTCGCCCCACTGCTTTACGCCAATGATTCAGTCATATGTACCGGCTAAGTATTTAGCAAGGCAGCAAACAGCATATTTGGATGATATCCAGCTGCAACATAATCATCTTCTACTGAATCAGAGAGAAAAAAAATTCTATGTGAAACAGAAATAGTTTTTTAAATAATTTAAAGGGGTGACAAAATAAAGAAGGTTAAAGATATTAAGATTTTCTGAATAATTTTAGACGCACAACTCAAATTTGACGAAGAATCAAACTTGTTTTACACTAGTTTGACACTACAGACCCACTCCGAGAGCATAGATATTTATGTATTCTGATGTTTTATCATCTATTGTATGACAGTAATGGCAAATAGCAGCTATAATTAAGCATTCAGCATCCTTATACAACCAATCAGCGTTCTCCATAAAGGCTTGTTGTTATGGGGTGGGTGATACAGCCTCAAAATTACATCATGAAGAAATATGCAATAATAATATTCATGGCGATATAGAAAATAAACTGTGTTTTAATCCATGATTGCAGCTTGCAGGCAGCAATGTTAGTACAGGCAGAATGAAGGGCATTTTCTATCCTCCTTTTCCAGGAAGGATGGCCCCTTTGTGTAAGCTAATTAAAACCTCACAAAGACCATTTGTGTGAAAATCAATTTATTCCAGATTTCCAAAACAATAACTTTGGCAATAACTAAAGTAACTTAACCTTGTAACTCTTCAGGAGCTTGGCAATTATCGTCACGTAATAAAAGTGAAAATATTTTCTACTTGGAATGATGTACTTTGGCTCAAGCTTTTTAACCAGTTCTCTGTTTTTCCACCATGTAACTGCATCAGCAAGTCCATCTCTCACCCTATTCCAGCTGGGATTGGCTCCAGCCCCCATGCAACCCTGAAAAAGGATAAGTGGAAGAGAACGGATGGATAGGTGTTTGCAGAGTGCAGTTTAGTGGAGCCAAGTGTTTACTTTTGAGCCATCATCACTGGCTGCTGGTGCCTCCTCCTCGTGTGCCTTCATATATATCATATACTCCATGGTGTCTTTGTGCCTAAAGTTTGCTGTTTCTAGCTCAACGGGACCAGTTTTCTTGCATAGTTTCTATTATAGCCATCATCATAATGCATGGCACTCTCTATCAGACATGTCTGAGCTTGTCTCACTGAATGGAAGCGTCTGGATCTATACTATAAGAGAGATCGCTCACCTGTACAGTACTGGAGTCTGTCAGTGGGGAGTTTACGTATACGTGCATGTTTATGGTGCAGAAGAGCAAGGGAAGCGTTTTTTGTTTTTTTTTTTAAAAAGGACAATATGATGTAGCACAGCCCTACTTGTCATCTACAGACCCACTTAGAAATCAAATTGATTACAGATATAACTTTTCAAAGTAAAGGTCAATGGTGAGTTAAAAGCCAGAGCTGCAGTTATTTTAATCAATTATGCAATACTTCGGAATACTCTATAAACCACAATATACATACAAAACAAAGAGGGTCAGGGGTTAGAAAATAGCAGTAGCCATGAGCTTTCTGTGCAGCACACCAGTTTCATACTCTGCAGTGGAACTATGTTAAACTGCATCGCCCCTTTTAAACTATTAAAAATCTCAGTTTCTTTAAAATGGGCGATTCAGGCCAGTGATTCAGCCACCTAATCAGTGCATCTTATGTTTACAGGGGGAAACAAGACTTGCTGAGGGAGAGAGTCACTCTCAGTGAGAGCTGAGCTATGAAAAACATGCTAAGTATGCAGGCAGTTTGCAGGGAAGAGGAGCTATAAAACAATGACAGAAACTATGCAGGGAGGAGCGGTTAGGAGGAGGAGGAGGAGCTGGCAGAGAAGAATGAAGAGCGAGAGGAGGGGCCAGGTGAAAATATGGGAGGAAGAGGAAGAGCACAATGAAGAGGAAAGACAACAACATGAAGCAAAGGTGAAGAATACAAAGAGTAGGGAGTGAAGGGGGGCCAATGGTGGTGGGGATGAAGAGAAAGGGCAAAAGAGATGGGGGGGTACGGTGACAGCAGGAGGAGAGGAAGAGGAGAAAGAAGAGTGAAAATATGAGCGAGGAATAGGGAC
This sequence comes from Bujurquina vittata, assembly GCA_015106715.1. Classification (NCBI taxonomy): domain Eukaryota; kingdom Metazoa; phylum Chordata; class Actinopteri; order Cichliformes; family Cichlidae; genus Bujurquina; species Bujurquina vittata. Next base: position 28,638 of record VUQK01003238.1, on the reverse strand, counting down.
CAAAGAAATCTCCAGGTAAAGGGAAAACCGGATTACTGGATGGAGGGATGAAGGAGGGCGAGCAGAGAAATCAGCCGGGGGAACAACTTTGTTCCTCCCATGTCTTGATTTTCCACCTGTTCCTCGAGGCCTTCTTTAATAGCCCACTTTCACCTGTACAGTGAGTACACCTGTATAAACAAGATAAAGAGAACAGCAAGGAGGAAGGGGCAGCGACACGAGGCTGAAAGCTGTTAGAGCAATTAAAGGTGTGTTAGTCCAGCGCTGAGCAGTTTGTACAGAACAGCTGCAGGATGTACGGAAACCTTATTGCAAGGGTTTCCTCAGGACAGCAAGATCCGAGGAATGAGCTGACAGTTAATCAGTGGGACAGATCCTCAAATTCAGCAAGGGCCAAAAGCAGACCCAATCAATTCAGGAGGCTGGGCAGCAGCGCCAACAGCCGACGTCTCTAAAAAAATGAATCATTTCATCCCAATTTTGTTGTCTTAAAATAAGAGCTGAAAGCCATAACTGGAAGTGGATCACCCAGCCCTACTTACTCAAACTCTTCCAGTCTGCCTACATTCACACACCTGTCCTTAGACCACCATGCCTACTCACAATACTCAGTAATGAAAGGGTGATTATTCTAATTATCACAGTGTTTATACTGAATCAAGGAATGCAGATGATGTGTTGTTTTGTCCAATCGTCTCGATCATCAGTGATTTATATCCAATCTAAATGATTTTAAATATATTTTTCACTTTGCTAATTCATCAAGCAAAAATGAAGAAGACACTTGTAGTATGACAGAATTTCGCACTGTCACTGCAGCTGTAATTTACTGACAGAGGTGTAAAGTTGGCAGTTGGTAGGCACTGTTCTGCTCACTCTGAGCAGAACTCTGGGATCTCCGGGGCTGCAGAGCACAACAGGTAGGTGGCTGGAGTCCAACACAGTGGAGATGATGGTGATCAGCAGGAGAAGAAACTGACTGGAGATCAGTCAATGTGTGAGACAAATGGGAATATTTGCAATATTCAATAATTCAGGGAACAGAGCTTGTGCACCGTCTTTGGTGGCCCAAGTACACACATGCATACACGCGTGTGCACATATCCTAGATGCAAAAAGAAACCCTGTGTTCCTCTTAATTTACAATTACCCTGCACTAAAGGGAGAAGTTGTAATCCATTTCAAAAGCATTTCAGTGAACAAAAAAAGAAAGGATTGAAACTTTTTAGCAAATGAAGCCTTCAGCTGGAACCAAATAACTGGCTGAGAGCAGGCATTTATATCAGACAACTGAAGTGAACCTCAGCTTCTAAAAGCTCACTTTCCTCCAGGGTGCAGCATCTTTTCCACAGCACCTTCCCATGTTTATGCTGCAGGGTGAGCACAGCAAAGCTGCAACCAGCTCAGCACCCCCCAACGCTCCTGGATCACCACCTTCCTGCTGCCCACCCCAGGGCGCAGTCCAGACTCATTCTCCGATTTACTGCCAACATTTAGAGAAAAGGAGGTGGAGAGTCAGGTGGCGTGTTGAGCGATGCTTGTGGGGTCCATGTGGGCTGTGAGGAGAACCCAACGTGGAGCGCTGGGAGGGAATCCTGCAGCATCTGCGTGCCATTACATTACATTATCGTGTCAGAGGAAGCAGGTGAGGGCTGTGAACAGCAGCAACCGAGCATATGGAGAAACACAAGCAAAACGGAAAAAGATGGAGGCAAAAAACCAAAGGAGGTAACGATGTAATTGGATCACAGTTAATACTGCTGACAAGGCTGTTTGCCTAGTTTGTCACTGCCAGCTTAGAGGCTCTTAAAACAGGAGGATATCTTCATCATACACAAACCTGCTGGATCAGAGTTAATTCTCTGACTAAACCAGCAGCAAACACTTCATATCTTTGGAGCACAGATACATAATCCTCCTAAAACACTTTGATTTACTTTCAGCCATAGGTGGCGCAGTCACCCGACCCGGAAAATATGAACAGTGTTTCTCACTCAGAGACTTTACCTTGGCAAGCTGCCCAGGTAGATTTACAGCTCTGAAAGTTTCTGCTGATTTTTTTCATCAGTTCTGGAGAACGATATTATCCTGTTTGTGGTTCTTTAAAAAGGTCCGCTGGTGCTAAACAGTTAGCCCCGGCATTGGCTTTCTTATGATGGTCAGGTTGCTCCTGCTTCAGCACAACCTGGAAGGCCACTCTAACCTGAGCCTGAAGCAGGTGGAGAAGCCATTCACGCTGAGTTCACCAAAGCATCAGAGAAGAAGGAGGAGTGTTGCTGGGCAGATTGTACACCCATTTTATTTTCACTCACTGCTGCAAAGGTCTTTTTTCATCAATACCATGAAAAACAATGGGTATGCTAGCACTGTTAATATATACACTTGGTTATATTTTTATTTTGTGCAGGTAATGAACTTTTTTGTTGATAGATCACAAAATTGTCTTTTTGATGAGGAAAAGTTTAATGTTCTATGTCAATAGCACCATATATTAGGCACTCTTAAGGAAAACAAGAAGAATGCTGACACATTTAAGAATAAATTGAGTATTAAAACCAAAGAAAAGATTTTGCTTTAATCCTATTTATCAAACTGTTTGGATGTACATCTGTAAATGCTTTCTCTCAATGCCTTCGTCACCTGCTGCAAAAGCACAGCAGTCCCAGTGTGTATATCAAGGCTTTTACTGTGAAAAGCAGAGGCAGGAAGAAGCTTTTTTGGCACAGTGGAGTTCACCCCTGAGACGAGAGTCCCTGGAGAGGCAGCTGGTTATATGGCTCAGTTATTTATTGTCACAAAGCACAATCACAATCTGTGGAACATTTATTTTTATTTTACTGAGTGATATTTCTAACAGTGACATCAGCAACAAAAGCCCTCCTCCCTCGAGCAGGAGCGAATGGGACGACCTGGTTCTGATATTTATCTAGAAGGTTATTTAATGTTCCTGGGATTAAAGTAATAATAAAATTCTGCAGGATGAGACGAATTTCTCTGGCATGGCAGACGTTAATTACACAGTAAGAAAGGAATGATCGAATTAAGTCTGTGTCGCCATTAGTTACAGCGAGGGCTGACAGAGGCCCTCGCGTTTCTGAGAAAAGAGCCCGTTAATCAGCCAAAGTTTCGCTCGGCCTCTGATGAAGGGCAGGACGATGCGACACGCGGAACAGATTGTTCGAGGAAAGGGGGCCACGTGTAAGGGGGGATTAAATGAAATGGCCGGGAGAAAAGGTGGGATTGCAGAGAAGAGAAAACAAGGGAAAGATGGAGAGACACTGAACAGTGTCCCAAACACCCCCGTCAGTATATTCTACCAGCTGATAAATCTGAGCCTGTCAGGGTGGAAACACTCACTAATCACTAATCCTGAGAGCACAAACATAACTCAGGAGGTGAGCTTGTAGCACACTTGTGTAAAGCCTGCCTATGAGGGCATCTGGCTTGTTTTGCATGATAAACTGTGGACAGGACAGTCCTTCCAGCGAGCCCACCGGGCCAGACTGATGAGCACAGAGAGAAAGGGGCAGAGCTGCAGACGGTCCAAAAGAAAAAAGCATGTTTGCCTCTTAGAGCTGTGTTCAATAATGGAGGCGCTCCTTAAAAGCTCGGGGAAAAAAACATAAAAAACTGTCTTACAAATTAGATTGGGCTTAAATTTGAACCCTGACATCGGTTTTTACTTCAATTCACGGCTCCGTTCTCAAATTTACCACACGCTGCTTTTCAGCTCCGCTAACAAAAACGCGGCCTCCAGGAGCATCGAGCTGAATAAATCAACTGAGTTACTTATCATTTTTAATTAAGCCTTGCAAATCAGAGCCTTAAGCTCAACGAGGTTTCTCTAATGCATCCTGCAACCTGAGCCTGAGTGTTTACACGTCATCGCTCAATCAGCAGCTCACCAAACCCTCTGCCATCTTCTAGACTATAAAGTTAAAAATTAGCCACCTTGTACATGCTCTCACATGGGAATGAGAGCCCGCCTGCTAGCAGTTAGCACAGGGTAAAGTGTGGGGATAAACATGACAGTGAGCAAGTGTTCAGTAACACATTGATGGAAACTACACAAAGACCCACTATCCTCAGCTACACCTCCAAGCCGATCACCTCCGGAGCTGAAAATCAGACTCTGAGGAGTAGCTGGAGCAGAGGGGAGGGCGGGTAATGAGCCGTGCGCAGGTCATTATTAGTGCACTTTCTGACCTTTTAAACTGTGACCTGAGCTTGAAAAGGACCTGTGAACAATATCTGGGAGCTGTGGGCAGAACGGGCTGGAAGAACACAAAGAGACGCTTTCAAATGCTCTTCAAAGACATTCATACATAAGCAAAAAGGTTTAGCATAAATCTTTACACCTCAAAAACAACAGAGAGGATGGCCGACGTTGCATCTTCCTCGAGCGGGAAAATCTTTCGGATAAATCCAGTCCTTTAGCGTTTCCTGAATCCATTCGGTTTCTTATAAACACATTCGCATTTATGCATTGAGTGTTGGATAAGCAGGCTTGTTTACGAACACTGCAGGGCTTTTAAAAGGTCCCTGCTGATCATGCCTGAAAAGTGTAATAACCTTTATGGACTAGCAGACACTCTCTGAACTGCAGCATAATGTTTTAAGTCTGGAGGCGCAAAAGCATAGAAACCAACGGCAGGCCCAGAGACCAGCAACCAGACAGGTGAACAGATTTTAGCTTTAAAGGGGATGTATTACATGACGGTATATATTTCCAGCCTCTCCAGTCCTCTGAGTGCCCGTCGAGCCTCGATGTGAGGCCTGAAAAAGGAAACCCACTCGAAGTAAGGCTACGTCTCTTCACTTTTCCCCATCAGCTGCATTTGCTGACAGTTTATGGTCTCTAAAATGTTATTGAAACACCGGCTGCAAAGTAAGGAACCAATGACATTCTACAGAAACTGTAACAGCTGCAGTACGTAGTAGGCCTTCTAAATTATCAGCGGTTTTACAAAACATAGTTAATGTAGAATCCACTGATGTGATATGAGTGAAGACGACCCTCAGACTTACAGAGGAGTTTTTTCCCTTGGAGTCCACTAGGGCAGCTCTGCGTGATGTTAAAATCTCTGATGCGTGGACACAGACAGCCGCTGGTTTTTGGGGGTTTTAATTCACTGTCACAATCACAGCTGGGCAACATGGACCAAAAATTATATCGATACTCTTTAGCTGAACGGCGATTTACAATATATATCTCGATATCTTTTCTTCCCAAAGGTATAAACAAAAAGGCCCTGCTGAGCCAAAGCTACATGTCCCAAATGTCACATTCAGCTGCAGATGTACATGTGAAACTGCTCAAAATAAACTATAGGCATATTTAAATAATAATGCTCCTCAAATAAATGAATGCATTTGTACGTGCTGACAACAACAGACCCACTCAATGCTGCATCTATGTATATATATCTATGGGCTGCATCATCAACACATGAAAAAGACCCACTTCTGCTATTAAGGTCACATGACTTACGGTACAAAACAACAGCCCATAGATAGGGGGGTTCGGGCAATGCCAAAGCGTATGAAGGCTGTATGTACACAAAACACGGCGACAGTGGAGGAGTTAAATTTGGCACCAGTAAAACAGAGAGTGTGTTAAATACAGTTAAAACCATCATGTTAGCTGCTACCAAGTGTTTTTATAAAAAGCAGCTTGCAAGAGGAAGAAGAATAGAGCCATAATATAAATATGCCCATCGTGTAGCTTCCAGCCGGAGGTTCTGGCTCCTCAACAGTCCTTCACAGAACAAACGGAGCGCCTTCAAACACTGAAACATTCCTTCAGGTCAATAAAAGCATGTTTGAGAGAGATCCTGATCATCTTTTGATGACCCACAGCTCAGACATGTTTAATGTAAGCATCTGCATAAATAATGACCAAAAGAAATCACAAGCTTACTTTAATAAGTGAGCAGTAAAAGTCAGGGGGGAATAATGAGTGCAAGTGACGCCTCCTTCAGTGGTTTATCAGTGAAGGTACGACCTCAGAGGCTCACGAGCGTCAGTGTTACTTCTTCAGCCTGCTTCACCACTCAGACATACTTAACACAAAGCTCCGCGGCTGCTGTGGAGGAAGAACTGTACGCAGGCATGGACGGAGAAATCTGGCCAAGTTTGCTCACTGAGGCTGTTTCCCTGTTCCGAGTAGATTTCATCTTCAACAACACGTTTTCTACTCTAACTTTTTGAGATTTGTGTTTCAAACTTTTACACTGCAACTTTCTACTTCTGTAACGAATGTCATTTGTGCAGTGTGTCAGAAAGAGGCCACAGAGTACGGCGTCTGAAGCTCCTTCCTGATGGAGGACATCAGTTCTTAGAAGTCCATTTATTAATTAAAGCAGATTGCGTGAACAGGCCCAGAGCCTCGGCACTTCATTAAAGTCAATCAAACTAAAGCAGGTTAACTCTGGCTGCCACTAATTAAGAGACAAATGTTCACCTATCAGGACTGTCAGCTTTCGGCTTCTTTTGTTGCTCCTCTTTCCTCTGTCGGTTCCCTTTTTGTGGCTTAACAAGCTAATTTTATTCTTGTGAGGACTTGAAATATGAACACTGTTATCATAACACTGGCCTGATGGGAAATAAGCTGAGACAGAGGAGTGTAAATAATGTGTGTACACAACAGACAGAGTCTAAAGCAAAGGTCCCAATACGTGTATAATTACTTTGCTGGGTCACTTAGTATAGCTGTCACAGTAACAATATCTGCCTCACCGTAATAATTACAGCTTGATCACGTTAATGTGACATTGTATCGGCTCCTGCAGGGACGGCCTGGAAGAATTAAGCCACGGTTCAGTCACATGCTTTCACCTGCATGGGTTATCTCTGGCTTCCTCCAACAGTCCAAAACCATGCGTGTAATTAAACCTGGTGATTCTGCTTTGAATGTGTGTGTTACACCCGTCCACGGTGTAATCTGCCTCCCACCCTGGAACAGCTGGATTAGGCTCTAGCCCCACCACAGCCCTGAACTGAATAAATAGTTAAATGTGTCTTTGCTCACACACTTCGCTGATATTGCTTGATCTGGATTCTGCACGTCAGATCTATTTGCACTGTGTATTTTAATAATTTACCTGTTACATTACAATGAAGTACTGGCAGCTAGTTTTGGCAGTATTAAATTGTAATTATTGTTAAGAAAAGGGTGCACACTGAAGCCCACACTGCTGAATTTTTACCATGTTTTCCTCCAAGTTAATTGGTACACCCAGTGAACACAAAGGTCCTGGTTCAGCCTGACAGACAGAGCTTTTCCATTTCTTTTACCCCCTCCACCTCCATCGCTGTGCTCCTCCAGCCCTCACCAACGTCTCAGACACATCTAATCGTCTCATCCCGCGCTGCTCAATCTTCCTACAGTCAGCTAACCCACTGAAGGCCGATTAATGAGAAATTAATCCCTTTAATTCTCTGCAAAGGTCTTCTCTTCCTTTAAACAGATAAGCTGCTGCCAGAATTTCCAGATTATGATAATAAAATTAATTTATGAGGACCTGGTATTTAATACAGGGTCCTCATCTGTGAGTGGTCTGCAGCTGAAGGGCAAGGTAAGACAAGAAAGCATTCAGGCAGACTCCTTTTCTTTTTATAGCTCTTTCACTCTAAACTATACATACACACACACACACACACACATATATATATATATATATATATATATATATATAGCTTATGTGCAAATGTTTCAAATACACACAATTGAATTTTTATTTCAGCGGGGAAGTTTCACCAACTTTAGCCTAAACTGTTCTTCCCATCTGTTAAGTGTGCTTCTCCATTTATTTCTGAGAACAATCATTAATCATTCAGGAATAACATGCAACACAGTGAGTGTGTGTGTGTGTGTGTGTGTGTGTGTGTGTGTGTGCGCGCATGTGTGAGAGAGAAACAAAACATCAGATCCTGCTGGCTTTGGCGTATTGCTCCACTGTGCGTGTCTATTTCCTGCTCTGGACTGTTGTGAGTTTGTTATCAGCCACCAGCTTACAGGTGACTCATGCACACAATGAACAATGACACCATACATCAACAGGTTGCCAGGCAACATACACAACTCCAACGGACTCCGCAGAAACAGAGACTGATGGAAATCTTGTAAAAGAAACATACCCTGCAGGGAGCATCGTTTCATACAACTTTCAGAGCTTCCACAAGCTTCCAATGTTACATGAAAGTTTCAACTAGAAACAAAACAGCAGTGCCGGCTACAGTCGGCAAGCAGATTTTCAAGGGTCACTGTCGTGTAAAAATAACAAATAATGAATGATGAAAGGTGGTCCTTGTGGACGTCCATGTGCCTGCCTGTTTTCTGTGACCACGTGGACTGGTCCACGGAGGACTTTCATTACAATGCACCAAACGGGGCCCTTCAAAAAAGTATAAGACGAACATGTGTGTGGAAAACACCAACATGGTGACAGCTGACTTCCCAAACCAGCAGGTGACTTCACATTGGCCAAGTCCAGCATTCATAGTGTCTATATGCACGCGTGTCTATATGGATGCTGAAAAAAAGAGGAAAACAAAGGATCTGTACTCCAATGGTTTTGAGACGCTCTCTTCATGCTCGACTCCAGACTCCACCTGAAAGCTGCTCATTTGTATCCACAGACCCAGTCCCCATCACCAGCAGTGACACTTCTGATTACATTTCAATCAATCGGAAACAGAAATCGATGTTTGATTTGTACACAAGTCCGAGGACTGTGGTGAAATCAGAGCAGACAACACAAAACCTCTTAGAGGTTACATGTCACCACCAATGAATTTGTCCTTGAAAAAGTACTGTTTGCTCCTTTGTCTAGTCGTTGCTGTCTGTCATTGTTTAGCTTCCACCTTTATATCGCTGCTCAATGAGCAAACAGTAGAAGCATCTAATCGGTGCGTTTGCTGTGTCAGCAATCACGTCCCCAGACCTTTCTTTAGCTGCCCCACAGCACAGGCATCGGCAGCAGGGAGAAAACGGATCACTTCTCTAGCGAAAAGCTCAGTTTTGTTGTACAAATGAAAAGCACAACATTTTTTATCTGATGAAACTGAAGTGGGACCGAATGTCTGTAACAAACAACAAGAATCAAGGAGATCGTGTAGGTGGCAAGAAGGTTTTTTGTTATTCCCAGCTGGGTAGTCATAAATCCACAGAATGAACTGGTATGGCAATGTGGCAAGTCTGTTTAAGTCCAAGGACAGATGAAGGAATATTCAACTTGAGCTTGGAAAACTAACAAGTTTCCTCACTTTTAGGTGAACATAATGCCAAAAAAAAAAAAAAAAATTTTTTTTTCCACAGAAAAAGATTAT
>VUQK01003238.1:1747-19288 GCA_015106715.1 Bujurquina vittata | reverse complement strand
ATTTTGAAAAATAAAAAATTTCCTACCTTTTTGTGAAAACATAATGCCAAAAAAAAAAAAAAAAATTTTGTTTTCCAACTGAAAAAGTTGATCTCCACAGTCCAAATTTTTCATAAGCACGTACTAACCAATAAACTGATCTGCCTCTATTAAATAACCCAATCATTTTGCATTTGCCAAACATACTGGGGCATTGTACTGTGGTCTTCTTGCATCATCAGTCAGTGTTAGACTGCTTCGGCATAGCGGGTAATCCAACTAAAACAAATGCCTTCCGAGCTTCCCCTCAAGGGCCTTGATTTCCACCGTGATCTCCATTCCAACTTAGATACCTGTGGTTTCCCTCCATTGTGCTGTTGAGCCAGTGTCACACCATTTTCACACCGGAAGAGCCAAACCAAAGCTGGTTTTCCTGCCAACGGCAGCAGCTGCTATGGCAGCATTCCGGGAGGTCCCCCTTTATAGGAGCGGGTCGTTTCTTTGGAAGGCCCAACGAGAGCATTTTACTCCACTGTGCTGTTAAGACTGAGCCTCAGTATAACTCATTAAGATCCAGCCTGCATGCACCCCAGCAGCCAATGGCAGAATAAGGCAGTGCTTCTCCAATCCAGGCCTCGTGCCCCCCCGCCCTGCAGGTTTTAGATGTGTCTCTGCTTCAACACACCTCAGTCAAATATATATAACCCTAACCCTCTGGAGAACCTGACTGCATACTGAGGAGGCAAATCAGCCATTTGATTGAGGTGTGTTGGATCAGGGACACACCTGCAGGGCAGGGGGGCACGAGGCCTGGATTTGAGAACCACTGGAAGAAGGCAACAGAGGCAACTAAATAAAATCTCAGCGTGGGCACGCACACAATTGCCTTTAAAATCACAAGCTTATAAATAAAAACAGTGCACGCTCCCTGAGGAGGTAACGCAAAGATCTCAGCTCACCTACAGGTTAATCAGCACAATCAGCCTGCTAGGAAGCCAGAGGAAGTCTTTTTCTGGAACTATAAAGCTATTAATCTTTGGTTTCCCACAGCAGGGAGAGTCACTCCAGCACATATGGAGCACATGGGAGCCCAGGAGAGACATCTCAGGCAGTCAAAGGGGTGCACATTGAAAGGCTGTTGGGCCCCGTCCCCACTGGTTTACACGCTTTATAAACCCTAAACGATTTAGCATACAGTGAACTGTCTATTAATTCATTTCTCCCCAATATTTGAGAATGTAAACTATAATCAAACCATAAGCCAACAATGGGGCTAATGTTCCACTTATTTGCTTATATCCCAGTTTTCCCTTTAAATCAGCTCCAAAGTAACCAGACTCAAAAAGTTCCTGCTTCCTGTAATTAACACACCGCCGCACTCCCTCCGATAAATGATGTTCATTAGGGAACATCAATAGTTTAAGTGGACTTTGTCACTCACCCGTATTCTCCTCATCGCGGCCACGATCTCCACCCGGCTGCTCGGCCGCGCCACATCCAGACTGCCGATGTACTGTTCGGGGGTAAAACAGGTTCGGCCCATTAGTGAGACACAAGCTGGCGAGCACTTGATTTCAAACTTTGCGCAAGTTTCACCTCTCCAAAAGCTCATAACTTGGTTTTTACTGCCGGGGTCACATTTGTTATTCATTTACCTGTTACCGTCCCCGGTTCCGAACACTGTGTTCAGGCTCGGGTTAAACATCATTAATCTACACGAAGTAATGACACTTGCTTGGAAATTCACCTTTGCCTCGAAGTTGATCCCATGCTGGAATGCTTCCTCGTTGTGCAATGGGATCCTCAAATCGTGGCCATCATCAACGAGGTTGTACTTGGTCCTGCCAGGCATTTTTCATCCAGGTATTCCCGCTCCGCACAGAAACCGCTGGAATATCTGCGGGATATAAACGCTTTACCGGGGGATCAAATCCCAGGAAAACAATTCCAGGTCCGATCAGCGGCCGTCCTCCATAGCGTCCCGACGCGACCACACCGCCCTGAACCGCGGCAACAACTTCCCCGGCGCTCCGGGAAACTACTGCCCCGCTACTGTGCTCCGCTCCGGCTTGAAAAGCACACGCAGGCCGGCAGAAACAGCGTCATGCGGACGCACACGTATTTTCCCGACTTTTCCTGTAGCGAGTGTGGAAGTTGGTCGGGTCCTGCCTCCGGTTCAGGACTCCCCCGCTCCCTCCCCCCGCCCTCACGGAGGCTTTGATTGGAAGAGTCCGGGATCCCGCCTGTTCGCACTGCCGTGGCCTCGGAAGGAGTGGCTGGAAGTCCCGTACCTGCCCCGTCCGCCGCGCAGGCTGCCCTCCTCCCTCTAGCCGGGACGACACCTGTGCAAAGGTCCTGTGTCTACGTGTATTTACCGTAAACGCTGGCTTTGTTGCATTAATGAGCAAAGATTCAAAGCAGAAGTGCCGCAAAAGGATGGCCTCTAATTAGCTGGCATGGAGAACTTTGTCTCATGTGACATTACTGGAAAGTATCAGAGAGACGTTGGCAAGAAGATACAGCATGCAGGCGTGATCTGATGAAATTAAGCTTTACAGGTGTGGGAAGCATAAAACGGCTTTGAATTTAACTGAAAGGACAAGGCTACCAACTAGTGGCCACATCTGCTAAGAGCCACTGAGCAGCCGCAGCACGAAGGAGGAACATGGAAAAATATGAATACATAATAATTATTTGTGCTTTTTCTTCTTCTGGCACACTAGAATTTGATTACAAAGTAACCCTGACTACCAAATCATGAATAACATAAATACACGTTAACAATTAAACTTGTTCTAGATGTCTTTTGTGAAAACTGCTTTTACTTTACCATAACAAATGACATCTTCTAGTTATTGTACAGTATTTTAATGACTTATTGCCCATCATATAGAGAAAAATGCAGAGCTGGCCTTACTTCACTACTATGTATTTCACAGTAAGACATTTAGAAAAATTGTTCCATAAATCTCTCAGTCCTGCGTTCTTTCTTTCTTTCTTTCTTTCTTTCTTTCTTTCTTTCTTTCTTTCTTTCGAGGCATTTGATCATAATTAGATCATGAAACAAAACGACAGCTCCACATGAGCCATTTGTGAGACAGTATTCTGGATGTTTGTATCACAGTTGTGCTCTGGTTTGTTGCCCCCCAAAAAAGTCACATATTAATAGAAAACAAATGATACAGCAATTCTGAATTGAAACCACTGAACAACAAAAGGAAGCTTTAATTAGTTAATGCTGAGCATTAAATGATTTTTCAGCTTTGGCTCATGCACGCACACACACAAGCGCACACATCCTGCTCAAGCAGCTGGAATAACAGCATCTCCGGTCTGTGTGGTCAGCAGACGGAGCTGAGCTGTGTTCATCTTTAATGCAGTTGTCATGTTGCATGATGCACGCAGCATCTGCGTCACCCTGAGAGTTAAAGATGCATGGCTCCCCGTGAGGTGGTCCCAGGCGGGGAGGGAAAGGGAAGTGGGGCAGCACAAATTCCCATTCTTACCTCCCCTGTGGAAGCTTCCAAAGTGCTGCTGCTCATAGCAGTGTGGTATGATTCACGCCAAATTGGCATCTGCCAAACTTTGTCGCCCTCTTTCTTAATTATGTCTCGCTTCAGCGTGCAGTTAAATGAAAACATCATCTCCATTCATCAAAATTAAGTCCTCAATTTAGCAAATGAGTGCTTTCTAAAGGCCGTGGAGGTGGATTACCTTCAAATCAAATCTCATAATTACAGAGATCATTAGCTGACCTCTCAACTTTAAATGAGGCCCGCGGTGCCCTTCTATTGTTTTATTCTGCCTGCAGCATTTTTTAAGGGCTTCTCCATAAAAACTGCTGTATTACACGATTTCTTCGGCCCCCCGTGGTCATGGCCACCTTGCCCTCGTGACAGCTGGCAGACATGAACAGCTGCTGTCTCTGCACGAGGAGAACCAGTTACCCACTGAGGGACCCCGTGTGCTCTTAAGGCTCTTAAAAAAGGATTTCATCCTCACCAGGTCACCACATTCATGTCCCTCTGTTGATTAGGGCTGTGGCCTGTTAAGCATATGCTCCCTGCATGAATTAGGTCTTGAATATTGTGGGTCCACATAAAGGACAAAAGGCAACATGGAAGGTTGTGACACATAATTCACTTATAGACCTTTAACCTCAGCGCACAGTTATGGTGCAAATGTAATGATTAAAAAAGTGCATATTTACATTTTATTAACATATTTATTGTACAGTGGTTATTTATTTATAAGTCACTATAGTTAGATTTTATATTTATTATGTCATTGTTGCTCGGTGTGCCCTCAATTGCCCTTTGGGGACGAATAAAGTTTTGTGAATCTGAATCAGTTTATGTAATACATTTCCATATGTCACCAATCACACACCTGCTGCTGATGTCGATGTTTTTGGCTGTGACAGAAATTCCAGCAGGCAAGTCAACAGTACCAACTGTCTATAGGTCAGAAATACACAAAATGAAGTGAGATAAACGAGGACGCAGTAAATCCTTCCAATCTAAAATAAAATATACCCATCTTCTTTTTTTGATGGATGACCTTAGACTGTGTGCTGACATGGTAACTGAAGAATTGACCTTTTTAATGAGAATCAATCTCCTTTGGGCCCTTTGGTCGTTTGGCACGTTGGCCTTTGTGTTGCAGCTTCTGCCTTCAGTAAGGAAACGGTAACATTACACGTGTGTGACATGAACTGTTCTAAACACCATGAGCTCCTCTGGAGTGTACACCGCCTCTTCACTAATGCATGGCTGGTGTGTCCTCACACTGCTGTGATAGCACATGCATACACATTGTGTGTTGATTTTTAATGTTGTCAAATGATCTTTACAAGTATGGCCTGTCCTTGTCGTAAAATCAGATGATGTCCTTCAAAACTATTGAAGTTGAGGCATAACTTTCATCCAGTGCATTTATTTAACAGCACCGTAATCGGGTTACAGGAACACTGAGATCGATGGCATGATCTGTTCCAAACCACCGCAGGGTTTTTTTTATCAACACATACAGATAATGCAATAGTAGGAAATTTCAAAAATCTATTTGGCCTTTAAATATATTAGCTCTTTTTAAAAATTTGATGACAACACGTCTAATAAAGGTTAGGACGAGGCCATGTTTGCCTCTGTGGAGCATCCCTGTTTAACAGTCTGTAAAGGTTTGGACACTGAGGGGAGCAGCTGCTGGACCTTTGGGAGAGGAATGTTGCCCATTGTTGTCTGATAAATGAATCTGCTCGGCCGTCCTGGGTCTTCTTTGTTGTATTTTTCATTTTGTGATGGTCCAAAAGTTTCGAGTTGGTGAAAAGTCTGGACAGCAATCAGCACTCAGACTCTTGTTGCTCCTGGAACAGCGTTCTGCAGAGATGCAGGCTGTTTGAACTGATGGTCCCTCTCCTCTTTATTCTGAAGGATGCAGCATCCATGTTTTCCAAAAAGAATTTCAACTTTTGATTCCTCTGACCACAGAACAGGTTTCCACTTTGCTTCAGTCCATTTTACGTGAGCTGTGGCTCAGAGAAGGCATGAACACATCAACAATAACAGCCTACCCTTCCCACCTACATCACTTCAACATATGTATTTTCCAGGAGGGCCTTGTTTAACCACAGCATCCATCCACACTGAGCTGGTAATTCTCAACTGCAACAGCTGAAGTTTCAGTGGCTTCATCTGAACCCAGTTTATTCTCAGTTTATTTCAGTTAGTGTGAGCCGGAGCTTTGGTTCTTTTGTGGTACCAGCTTCATGCATTGTGAGGTCGGTGTGTCTGCGGGAGATGTGAACCTCGGATATCGTTTATCTTAGCCACAAGCAGCAGCAAGAACACAGATGCAGTGGCTGCAAAAGAGAAACGAAAACACACATGCACACGCACACACACACATGTACACACACACACGCACACACACACGCACAGCCTTACAGATCTTGAGGGCCTTTTAAACTAAATTAATGATGGGGATCTTTAAAGAATGTGGGCCACACAACAAAGAAGACAGACAGGAAGGGAAGCAGGGGGACAGCTAATGACATTTATAATTGTGCCTGAAGCTGTGTAGCAACATGCAGTATTAAAAGCTGTCTTCACACTTGGGGGTAGATTAGTTCAGATATAATCTGCCTCTGATCTAGCATCCCTGCACATAAAAGGCTTATACAACCCAGTGTTAATTACATAGCGGGTTTGGCTGTGCAATAAAACGGCTCTTTGCTGTTTGTTTGTAAAAGACAAAAGTAAGTGAAGCTGCATAGATAGTGAGAAAAGAGGATCCTTAGATATGTTTGAAGAGATGTGTCAAGTCTAAAAAAACTTCAGATTGGGATCATTTTTCATTCTCATAACAACCAGCACTGATCTGTTTAATTTAATGGTGTTTTTGACATTCACGCCAAAACATCTTGAACACTTTGATCCAGCCCACCTCGTGTGGCCTGCAAAGCAATTCCAAAACTGTCATTCATCACTTTTAGGATCGACCCAAACTGATGGATGTCTGTAACAAGTTGAAGAATGAGGCCAAATGGGGAAAAGCCAACTACACAGAGCAATTTCTGAAGTAGCCGCTTGAGGCTGGCTCCAAATGTGTCAGTTATATAGACTGTATATAAAAGATGGATATAGCCACTGTGATTTCACCTGATGGTTTTGGACTCCACATTTAGAGTGTCTTTAGCATTCTGTCTAAAGAAACACCTAGTTTTTTTAATCATTATTATTATTTTTTTAGGGTAGGTTATGAGCAAACACTAGCAAGCTTGGTTAGCAAGATGCATCACACATATTAGTATATCAGTACTAATTAACAAGTAAGTGCTAAGTAAATACTGGAATTGTATTCACCTCAACTTTTTGGACACCCTGTAAAAACACAGCATATTTATTTGTTACATAAATCCATTAAAATGAGTAATTTCATTTCACGCTTCCTTTGGTGACACTGGAGGATAAATCAGGTCGATTTCTGGGCACTGTGAACATTCATATGCAATTTTATGGCAGTAGTGAGATTTCAGTCCCTGCAGCCAAATCGCTCACATTCCTAAAAATGTCAGCAGGCCACCAGCATGGACTCCAGTTGTGGAGCTCAATGCAGCAGTTAAAGCAACAGCATAAAGAGCAAAAGAGAACCTACAAATTGTCTTTTTTTAAAATCAGAAACTGGCCCATCTCACAGATAAGCCCCCAAACACAAGATCAGCAATGTAGTGTCTGCTGTCCAGTGCAGGGGCGAGTGCTCCGACGTCTACATTGGCAAAACCAAACCTCCTCTTCACAAACCAACTGCACAACATAGAGGAGCCACCTCGACTAGGAGAGACTCAGCTGTGCATCTGCATCGTTTGAGGATGCCAGTGTTCACATTTTGGACCAGGAAGACAGATGGTTTGAAAGAGGAGTAAAAGAAGCATCTATGTCCACAGTGATCAGCCATCATTGAACGGAGGAGGTGGATTATGTCACCAACTTTCCCCAGCTGACAGTGCTGTCTGGAGCTCCCTCCCCAGGGGCCACACACCTTTCCTCAGGTGACCTCAGTAGGTCATAGGTCCCAATTTGATTACATCCAGAACCACCGATTGTAATGACCCACGCCTCCTTACACATTGGCGCATATAAATGGTAAATGGACTAGTTCTTATATAGCTCTTTTCTACTCTGAATGAGCACTCAAAGCGCTTATACAACATGTTTACCCCATTCACACACATTCATACAAGCACTTCCATGTGTAACTAAGCGCTTTAATTATCTAACATTCACACACATTCATACTCCAACGCTGGCGTCGGACAGCAACTTGGGGTTAAGTATCTTGCCCAAGGATACATTGGCATGCAGCCTGGAGTAGCCGGGAATCAAACCACCGACCTTCCGATGAGTGGTGACCTGCTCTACCTCCTGAGCTACAGCCACCATGTAATTATGCACATGCGCGATAGAGAGTCACAACCACCTCCAGGGGACTATGCCCACCTTTGGGTTTGAGAACTGAAGAAGCCCTCAAAAAGTCATCCTTTTTCGAGCTCCAGAGAACCGACCGCTCTGGCAAATAAACTCAGGGTGAGAAAATGCTGACGTGAAAAGAGAGATGAGGGTGACACCACATGGACACATCGTGAAGTGCATGACACAATTCACCGGTGAAAACAAACTTATTGCACAGCCTTACGTCCCAACATGCACAGCTTTGGTGGAAGACGGGGGGGTTTAGAGCCCTGTACTCGTCACCTCAGGAGTATCAGCAGACACAGGCAGACTGCTCACTGCTAACAGCTCATCCTTTAAACAATGGCTCACTGAGCTGACAGAAACTACATTCAGATTTCTACGTCTCCCTCTCTGTTCCCCCTTTCTTTCTTTCTTTCTCTCTCATCACTATTTTGCTTCATCTTGTGGAGCGTGACGTACTTTTTGCTGCTTTTCTGTATAGCTCCTTCTTCCCCTTCACTGATTTTACTCTTATTGTTTGGGAAGAGAAAAAAATGCTTTTTTTGGGTTGAGATGTCTGAATACACGTCTCCTCTCAATAACAATATTTGAAAGAACAAAAGAAAAGAGGTTATGTAGGACTGATGATGTCTGACAGCATGCAGTGATTTGGTCCAGCAGATCTGCTACACGAGGGAACTTCTTCTTGAACTGCTCTGTGCTGTTTAACCGTAAAAATGACTCACTTTGTTACTTGGCAGCCAGAAGACTCTTTTATAAATGAGCACATAAATTTTGCAGTGTACACTGTGTGCTGTCACCTTAACGGCCCGTGAAGCTGTCACCACAAATAACTGCGCTGCTTTTCTGTTGTGGGCATCCTGAGTCAGTCACTGTCTGGGAAAGTACAGCGGGAAGGGATGAGGCTTCAGTCTGATGTAACAGCCAAGAAGAAAAACCTTTGACTGGTGCTTCCGGATGAGATACAGTTGCAAATGCACATAAACTTCACTGGGAAACACACAAAAGAGCCACAAAGTGTAAAAACTGTTCTGCTATTGTACTGAGTTTATTCGTGGGGAAGTAGAAGTTTCAGTAAACCAGCCGTGGCACTAACACAGCGTTTTAGAGTTCATGATTCAACAATAAGAAAGAAACTTGGGAAAAATGGCATCCATGGGAGAGCTCCAAGGAGAAAACCACTGCCGACCAAAGAGAGCACAAAGGCTTAAAAACTAACGCATCATCTTCTTCTGCTCTTCCTTTTCAGTCACAGGGGGCTGGAGCCTATCCCAGCTGCCATAGGGAGAGAGGCAGGGTACACCCTAAACAGGTGACCAGCCTGTCACCGAGCTGACACCCATTCACTCCTATGGCCGATTTAGAATCACCACTGAACCCACTATCGTCATGTCTTTGGACTGTGGGTGGAACCTGGAAGAGAACCCACACAAACACGGGGAGAACACACAGAGGCCCCAGCCACATGGTGGAATCAACCGTCTTGCTGGGGGGTGCCAACCACTGCACCACCATGCTGCCAAAATAACACAGCATCTCATACAGAGAACATCGTGCTGACAGGCAGACATGGAGGTGGGGGTGTGATGGTGTGGGTCTGCTTTGCTGCTGCCAGAACCACCAATTCTGCTATCTACGTGGAAATCCAGGAGAATGCCCTCAGACTGTTTTTTCCCTACTTTTTGGATCTGTGTGACGTCATGAGTGCAGATTTTACTAAGGTGGTCATCTCAGGCGCACGGCTCTGCCAAGAACAAATGTTGAGCTGGAAATTAAGCCCCCTTTAGAAACCAATTAACATGTAGCTTAAAATCACAAGAGTTATGTTTAATTGTCCCCAGAGAAATTGAGATATCTCTCTATCCAATATATGAATGAAGCATCGTCAAAAATAATAAATAATACAACTTTCAGCCGTGATAAATACTTTATTTCAGTCCAGCAAGGTTTTAGTTACAATTTTGTGCCTAATTGCAATCTGTACAAACAATCAGGCTTGAATGACGTGCACGGCAGTGGTTCAGCCAATCAGAGCCGCAGTTTCTCTAAACCCAGCCTGTGTCTGCGGGGGCCGGGGCACGCGCTGCCTGCTGGGGAAGCTCTGGGAGAGGCAGGCTGATCTACCACGGTCCCCAGGTTCTTGGACACAGTAATGTTGGAGCTGGGTGTGACTGAGTGCGGGTGCTCGTGGGGGTGCAGGTGAGTATGGTTGTGGGGCTCAGCGTGCACAGTGTCTGCGCTTGCATGGAGCTGCTCCTCCACAGTGGCAGCCTGCATCGGGACAGAACAGAGGAAATGGGACATGCTTCTGCAGTACAAGGAAACTAGTTGATCAAAATTTTCAAAAATAACTTTAAAATCCTTCATAAATCTAAATTTGAGATATTAGGATATCAGGAATGCATCGATAGACTGGGGGACTAGATTAGCTCTTCAAACGAGTACCTGAGGTTCGTAGATGTCACACTTCACCTCCACAGCGTTCCGATCCTGACGCGAGCCTCCCCTTTTGCCGGCAGGGTTTCTGATTTCAAACTGGTCTTCGCGAGCCATGTGTGAGCCCAGACAGAAGCCTCTATGCTGAGGAGAGAAAACAACAGATTTAGGGGGAATCTTGTTCAGGGCCAGAAAAGACTGGATGCCCAAATAAAGATAAGAGCATTAAAAATGTTACCCAAACTGAATATTATATTGCCAATCGCAGAGCTATTTATGCATTTTACCAAGTCTCTAACAGTATAAGTCTCATATTCAGCTTGAGATGATCTGCATTTTTCAGCTCCGCATCATTCATCACAGTTTGAATATTTGCTCATTACTTACAGCAAACTGGCAGTCCATAGGTGTGCAGCTGCTCAGTTCACTGGCATCGGTTTCCTTTGAACAAACCGTTTCCACAATAGTGAACTCCACAAAGTAGGATGGACCAACAACCCACTGAAAATACATTTATGAAAGCCTAGTTTTAGATGCATGATACCTCTGACGTAAGCTAATCAGATCACAGTCCTCCTAGAAGCAGGCCTAGTCCTCTGAAGAGCACAGAATAATGCAAGCGTAGCCTCAGGTGCTGCTGCCTACTCCTAAAACATCACCTGCTTCCTCACCGACTCTCTGACATCGTTGGTTTGATAATTTCTTTGTCATTTGTCTGTCTGAACCTGTGAGCTGGCTTTTGTGATGTTCTCCAGAGTAAAGTAGTTGGCCAGGCGACTCTCTTCATTGAACCTCTGCAGGGACAGATTGGCCGTCTCCCTCACGATGGGCTCATTCAGATTTTCGGCCGTGGGACAGTCTGGGCACACATCCACCACTGCAGTAGCAGGAACTGAAAAGCAAAGATCCAGAAGGTCAAAGGTCACAAGACAATGCAGAGGTTTTAGGCTCATCCTGTGTCAAAAGGATGCTGAAAAACATGTATTAATGACATTATTACTCATGTTTACTTCTTTAAACTTAATAAGAAGGTAACCAGAGTCATGTTTTGCTGTGTGTGTTGCATGTACTTCTTGCACTTGATGCACATATACTTTGTCTTCCTGTCCTTCTTGGACACGCGTTGCAGCTCTACTTTTTGTTGCTCCCAGGTCTAGAGCAGAATTGAGATCAGGGAACATCTCCTGATGAGGATATTCTGGATGGCATTCAGGATGAAAAGTTAAAAATGAAATGTTTCTTTTGTGGGCCCTGGCTGCACCACATTAGCAGCTGTGGGTGGCGGCGGATCATTCAGGTTCATCATTCTTTGATATCCATGTTTCTACCCTGCTGGTTTGTTCTGGAGCTGACTCAAACTCACTGCCAGACTGAACTGATAGTGCTGCTCTAGCTGAGCAGAGAAGTTTTTTACCATCTTGTTATTTGTTGTGTCCCACCACGGGTTTGCAGCTGGGACACAGCGTGAGAACATTAAGAGTGGTTCCCGTAAGGCAGAGGGGAAAATGTGTGGGAATTTGGGAACACACAGACGTAAGCGATAGAAATGTAACAATACTGGAAGCTGCTGTGCGAACAAAACAGACTCTGATTGCTTTCTGTCAGCGAGACCCTGCAAACGCGTTTCTAATTTCAGAAAGAAAATCTACCTTCACGAAGTGTACAGGAGTAGCTTCGTAGTTTGACTTGAGTGCGAACATAGGCAGATACGTGACACTCTCCGTACACCTGAAAGACACAAACACAGTCATGTTGCAGGTGCACACACACCTACATGTAGGTGAGAAACTCATATGCTCGTTAAGCTACTATCACACATGCAAAGCATAAGCACAGAAGCCCCTCCCACCCTGTTTAAATCTTTAGTTTATGAGGGCCAGTCAGTCAGAATAAATTTAACTTTACGGGGAAAGGGAGCTATAAAAACAGCTTGTTTCAGACTGGTTCAGAATTGGATATACAATGACATTTTCTACTATTCTCCCAATCTAATATCAAAGGCAAAAGCACAACAAGACTTGTAAACACTGCAAGCTGAGTTATAGTTTGGCCTCGAGTCAAGTTTAATGCCATAGCACATAAAACAGCACTTATGTTGATGGCTGAAGATTTCGCCCTGCTTGGCACTTACTGGAACGTCTCCAATATCTCTGACATCACACTGTTTCCATGGTTTTCTGCTGGTGATGTGACATTTAGTCTCCATGACATCTATGGTAAGTCTGTAGAGAGATCCACCTTTCTCCTGGACACACACACACACGCACGCACACACACACACCGAAATAAGCAATTCTCCCTTTGGCTCTGTTATTTTTCTAGCCTCTGCAAACATGGCTGCTGGTCAATCTGCTGATGGTGTTGCTGCATTGCCTTTGTTGCATGATCATGTTGTTGTGCATGAGTGTGTTGAGTGTGCACCCTGACCTGGTCTTGAGTGTGCGAGAGATCATAGAGTCTATTGAGACTCCAGATGTATCCATTTTTCCTGTCCTGGTTGATCTGCTCCAGAGCCTCTTCTGCCACTCTCTCTGCATCAGGGCTCTTACAGCCCGGAGGGTCTGAGGCCTCCCCTCCCAGCTGCAGCAAAGCTAGACACAGGACCACCAGGTACATGCTCATCCTCTGATACACACAGAGATTAGGCCCAATTAAAAAAACAAAAACAAAACCAATCTTCCCTGCTTGGATTACTAAAGCCAGTGCTGGTGAATAATTGAACACATGCAACCTGGAAATGTTCCTTTGCAGGAGCAGTAATCCTAGTTTTTACAGAAAGAGTTGAGACACGCTGATGCTGGACTTTCTCCTCTTCCCAAAGGATGAACAAACAGCTGCTATCTGCTGCTCTGCGGGCCAATGGCTGGCTCACACAAACTGAGGGGTCACAGTGCACTGGGGAACAGGGGAAATCGATGAAAAAGCTCACCAAAGACAAGAAAAAGAGTCCTGTTTCTCTAAGAAATAGTCATGGAGGCTTGGTGAAAAGGAACACCTGTGAAAAGTGGGTCTAAAACTTTGTAAACTACTCCTGCAGCATACACCACATCTCCACCGATCATTCTTATCTTAGAAACAGCAACAATTTTCCATAAAAGTAGACAAATGTGCAGTCATGTTTTATACGTCGGTCCTCAGTAACCTCACTAGGATCAGATCAGACTCATTAACACCTGTACAGGTGGCTAAAGCTGGCATTGCCTTCAACTAAAATGATGAGTAAAAAATGATGTGGGCCCGTTTCCTCTCCCTCTGACATTTAGCTAATAGGATTTAGAACTAATAGTACAGGATTTTTATACAGTGCAAACATTTACCCTCAATATGAAGCTGCTGTGTGTAGCTGCTGTGGACAACACTGGGAACTCTTTTGTCCTTTCTCAGTTTCTTTATTCATGAAGGAAAAAAGTATTCAGTTGAGTTTAGAGGAGGTTTGAGTTATGCTGCAGGAATGGCTTTTGGGTGGCTTACTTTTATTTTCTTTTGTAAATGTGAGGTCACAGACGAGAAATTTTACTGGCATCCTAATTATCCATTAATATATTTCATGTGTAAGACTTTATTTTTACACCTGGAGATGGTTAAATTATACAGCTGGGTAGCTTTACTTATAATAAACCATCCTAAAAAGGAACTTTACATATATGGGAGGAATACTGTGGTACTGTGTGTAGCAGTTAGTATCGCCTCACATGTTCTCTCTGTGTGGGTTCCTTCCAGGTTCCTCTTACAATCCAAACACATGCATGTGAGGTTAAATGATGAAACATTATATACATAAAATATGATATATTTTATGTATATAGTTTTTTCTTTTCTATTTAATTTGTCTGATTTTATTCATCTTTTCATTCTCTGTACTGAGCCGCACAAATGCACAAATTTCCCCGCTGTGGGATCATTAACGTTTATCTTGAGTCTGAATCAGGGGTGTCAAACTCAAATACACAGGGGGCCAAAATTCAAAAGTGGGACAAAGTCACGGGCCAACATTGACCCGAACCCAAAAACAAAACAGAAATGACCACTTAAAATCTTGTTGAGCGCTTTCTGTTTTACCGGTGCATCTTTTACAGTCCTTACGGTAATGGTGAAGCGTCCAAGGAAACTCACAGACCAATCACATGCGATTTTGGCCATACCACGTGATACCCCTAAGCTAGTTCCAGCTGGCTGGTAAACTTTGTAACAAAGTGAGGACGGATGAGAGTTTGAGAGGTTACTGTGACGCTGGGTTGTGTTCGGTCATGAAGAGGAGGCGGGAGACGTGATCAGCACAGTCAAAAACACACAATCCCCGTGGGACTGGGAATTCCACAGTGCTGTCCTTTAATAAACACTCCTCACCAACCTTGTGAAGTCCAGTTGAACGGCTGCTGAGTGTTCATACAAGCGCATCACAAGGACTTTGGGAGACAGAAAAATTGAGATCAGCCTCGGTGCATGCGTCCATCGGCCACGTTTTGCCCGCTCTCTACAGAGAAGCAGCGGCGCACACTCTTGACATCACTAACAAAAACTTAGACTGTCGTAAAGAGACAACACACACACGCCAGGTAAAAGAAACTGCAGTGTCAAAATGTTTAAATGAACAGCAAGTGTGAAATCCTGAACAACAGTGCAAGCGGAAGTAAAATACTGCCTTCTGCTATGAATTAGGGGTAATGGCGCAAAATCAGGAATACTGTGGGGGCCAGCTCCAGCTGTCAGTTGGTACGGCTTCACGGCCAGACTTTGACACCCGTGGTCTGATCATGGGTACGAATGTCTTGCTCTCTGCCTTCAAAGGATTGGGGTCCATTCCAGGGTCGACCTTTTCTCTCTCATCTACAGTTCTTATGGGGCCGCTATACGCTGTGCACTGTGAGCTGTGTGGGTCAGCCTATAGCGGCCCCAGTGGCTGTAGTTTTTCCTCATTAGATGTATACTGCATAAGCATGCTTCAGCGGCTTGTGTTAATTTAGTTATTCCTAGACGAGGGACACAGAAATTTGAATTTAGAGGTACTTCTGGCTGTACCCTTATTTCCCAGGGCATTGCAACAGTGGATGTATGATTTGTTTTTCCTCTGGATACTCTTCCTGAGGCAGCGCTCCCATTTATCCAGGCTTGGGACTGGTAGGAGGAGCTTGTGACCCACTGAGGTTGGGTTTGGGTCTCCTCCTGGTCATGAACCAGGGGTCTTTCACATGTAAAGTGAATATATTACCCACTGCATCAAAGAGCCAGAGCCATAAGCTGAATTGTAAATCAAATTATAGTATCCATCATACATCTACAGAAGAATATTGCTGCAACATGCTAGACTCATCACATCTTCGTGAGTCTTACCTCAGGCTCATGGATCTCAGTCTCTACATCAGTATACTCCTCATCACTCATCGCCTGCGTGAGGGCTCCCTTACAGGCGTCCGTGTGCTAAAAGGAAGACAAATTAATAGAGGAGAGAGCAGAGAAATGGTTATGCATGTGAATTTAACACAGGTGAGCAATTAAACACAGTCAATCAAAAAGTAATCCCCTGCTGCCATAAACTAGTCAATGATATGAAACTAGAAGGTACGGGAAAATGGAGGTCTTTGCTTTCAGCGGAACAAAGTGAAACAATCCTGGGATCAGAGAAACTGTAGTGGACTCAGTGATGTTTACCACTTCCCATTTAAGATGATATCACAACTCGTATTAGTTAAAATACTGATTAAACCCAAATATAGAAGAGCTTTTAATGAAGGAATTGACATCAAAAATATCTTTGGTGAGGAGTTTGGCAGTAGCTAGTACATAATTTATCGAAGTGGGAACAGAAAGCACTGAACACGAAGGGCAGGACCATGAGATGAAACGCTGGAATTTACTCATGTAATGGTAGCATTAGACTTTAGATGAACCTTAAGTTGAAGACTCAAGGATGAATTGAGCAGAAGTTGGCGAGTACGGCACATTCAGTAAAGAGGCTGACTAGTGCTACTGTCAGAAAAATGGATGCTTCATTTCTGCTGCACCAGATTTGGGAAAGAAAAACTCAGCCAGTGATATGTCTCGAGAAAATTAAAGACAAAGATGGGATTTCCATCCACCCATCTTCTCCTTCATCTCCTTTTCAGGGCATGTTCTTCATCCCTAACCCTAACCCATATGAAGTACAGTGGTCCTCCGTAGCAAATGGAAGAGAGCCAAGCACGTATGATGCTTATTTACAGACACTTTAACATTAACTGTCCTGCTTGTTCACACTGAAGCTGGAAGAAGTGGTTTTAAACACTTTGCTGCCTATAAAATGAATAAGCTAAAAAACAAACAAACTATGAAACCACATTGTCACATTTCACTGCAGCATTTTAAGATTGTAAGATTTTTGGGGTGTGTTAAGAACATCAGGCAGTAAGGTTAAGGCATGATGCATATCTTGATGATCCTTCTGGGGCTGTGATGTGCTTACCTGTGCAGTAGCATGGGAGATTTGGAGCAGAGTGAAACGCTTGCCCACCCGTCAGACCTGTCAGCCCGTCGGCCTTCTGAACCTCACTGCGGTTAGGCTCAATTAAAACTCGACAGCCACCTGCCCATCAGGCAAGTGTTCCTTCCTGCTACTGTCAGACTGCAGCCTGCACTGACCCACAGCACACTGGGTACCTGTGTTAGGATGAATGTAAACTTTCTTGGTTATCATCGTTTTTGTTTTTATTAATCTACACGTTGTTTTTCTTCATACTTAGGAGGAGGACATGTGGTGACTTTCCAACCAAATGTTTAGTGTTGTCTTCCATGCAATGTTTCTTTTTTCCAGTAAAACTAATCTGTGTTAAGAACTTATTGAAGACAACAAAGCTTTTGAATGAACCAGAATTGTCATGCCAATTTGCAAATCATACAGTCATACTAAAAAGTCAGCACACCGCCTTTAATTTTTCTCAATGAGAAAATGATATGGTGCAAATATGTCACATTTTGCAGTTCATCTCAGATTGTATTTACCTAATGTTTTGGTAACAAAAAGCTCTTTTTGGCTCATTTCACTAAGTTTCCAGTCATAGTTTGGATATTTCCTGCCAGCTAGGGACATTTACATTACGAAGGAGCTGGAAGATATTGATACAATCAAGCATCAACCAGGATGTGGATGGTCGGTGGTACAGAGGTGACTGTCGGATCC